>BLSH010440097.1:1077834-1088555 GCA_018402905.1 Glandirana rugosa
GAAAGACTACACAGAAGTCCTGTCCTTCCTTTTTAGAGGGGTTTCCCTGTCATTTTTATATATATATATATACCACTACTTTTTTAGTTTATAAAATGTCTCAGTTTATTTTTTTACTGTCCCTTTGGGGAGATTTTTCCTTCCTGTCCTGAAGACACATCAGAAAGTAATGGCAGTTGTCCCTAGAACAAACATAATCTAACAAGTAGGGACACTGAAAGCAATAAAGACATTTGAAAGGAGTTCTAATCCATCCCTACTTTATCCACAACAAAGGAAAACAAGTTTTCATTATTTGTAAAGAAATACATGATTGCATTTAATTGTTCTTCATATCGGCTTGAAGTTCCGCTTTAATTAAGTTTATATTCGTTATGCATAAAATTTTATTGGCGGTACATGATTTGGAATGTTATGAAAAATATACAAATGTCTGCTTGTTATTGCTCCCTTGCTTGCAATATCAGATACGCTGGAAACACTTTCAGCTGCTTCACGTTCCTAATATTACACAGACGTTTTACTGATTTTTGTCTTCACTGGAATTCTGTAAACTTAAAACAAGCTACTTGAACAGAGTTGCTAATAAAAAGCTGTGGAGGTTTATTGTGCAATGCTATAGCTATTTAAGGCCCCTTTCACACAGGGCAGACTCTTTTCCGATCAGCAGGGGATCCGCTCACAGATCCCTTGCTAATCAGAGGTTCATGGCCACTCAGTTTATGTAGAGCAGACATGGACAGACCCCATTCTGCTCTATGGGGGGGGGTGGGGGGGCTGTTAATGGACTCTATCTATTTACACCCGACTAACTCTGATCTGCCTACACAGAGAAGGACCTTCAGTTTTTGTGGACCATATCATATCAAAGATAGGCAAGTGTTCAGTGCCTTGCAAAAGTATTCATACCCCTTGAAATGTTTCACATTTTGTCATGTTATAACCAAAAATGTAAATGTGTTTTATGTGATAGACCAACACAAATTGGCACATATTTGTAAAGTGGAATGATAAATGGTTTTCAATTTTTTTTACAAATATTTGAAAAAGTGGCTTGCATTTGTATTCAGCCTCCTGAGTGAATACTTTGTAGAACCACCTTTCACTGCAATTACAGCTGCAAGTCTTTTTGGGGATGTCTCTACCAGCTTTTTCACATCTATAGAGTGGAATTTTTGCTCTGTTAGATTGGATGGAGAGTGTCTGTGAACAGCAATTTTCAAGTCTTGCCACAGATACTCATTTGGATTTAGGTCTGAACTGTGACTGGGCCATTCTAACACATAAATGTGCTTTCATCTAAACCATTCCATTGTAGCTCTGGCTGTATTTTTAGTATCAATAAAGGAAGAGTGACCCCTAGAAGTCGCACATCCATTGCATTCTACTGCAGTGAATAGAGTGGCAACCTCAGCCTCAAACCAGGTCACGACCCCAACGCATTTCACTCCGCCCCCGGAGCTTAATCATGGGGATGCACTGTTCACATACCCGCTCCCCATCGAGCCTGAGTGGCCCACACACTTTTCTCAGGTCACTGTATGTTTAGGGTCGTTGTCCTGCTGGAAGGTGAACCTCCGCCCCAGTCAATTCTTTTGTAGACGCTAACAGGTTTTCTTCTAAGATCGCCCTGTATTTGTCTCAATTCATCTTCCCATGAACTCTGACCAGCTTCCCTGTCCCTGCTGAAGAAAAGCATCCCTACAACATTATAAATGTAAAAGGGGAGAAAGGGTAAAATAGTGGGACTTTAAATGAAACACATGCCTTTATGTGTCTCCATCCCTAAATCTGTATTGAAAGAAAAAAAATGTTGGTACTTTATATGAGGCATGCAATGAGTACGTGAATAAAAATCAAATAACACTTTTATTGGTAATAACACAATACATATATTAAAAAGGTAGTTGGACAGCAAGTAATAGTAATAAGTATTCATATATATACATACATGGGTAGGCGGTACATAGCAGTGACCGGTATTCACACAAATACATAACTAGATAAACGACATGTTGCAGTGCCGATCGACAGAATAAAAGCTCCGGATGGTGACATAGGTAAAATTGGTAAAACTATTGGAAATATGTTATCCTAGAATATAACCGCATCCTAGTGCCCAACATGTTTTGTGGGTAGGGCCACTTCATCAGGAGCAGATACATACCAGGGTCTTAGAAAAATATACAGGTATCAAAAATAATGTTAACTATATTATCAAAAACGATACATAAAGAAGAATATATTCCCATTCCTAGATACTCACTTTGAGCTAAGATATAGGAGCATGTTGTGCTGCAGCATGGAGACCACTGAAAAATTGCTTGTCCCAGGAGCTGAGGTATATGGGCCCATGTGTAAGTTGGTTAAATAGCAGGACCTCCAACAAAAATTAATTTTCTCCATATGATGGTGAAAAGGAATAACAGATATCAATATCTTGAGTGTAACCATATATAAATAGTCTATCATATCAATAAGGGTAAGTGAAAACAATACCCCATGTATAGATTGTGGGGAGAAATAATATGCATAGGGTTATCTAGCAGAAAAGAAAAGACCATAACCAAATGAAATAGACAATGGGTTGTACTGAATGGTGTTGCCTTGACCATAGTGTACCACACTGAGCAAAAGCAATAAAGTACTGAATAGAAACTAGATAATAAGGAAAGCAAGATATTGTATCCCTCAAAGTAGTTACCTAGTATGGTGGTTAAAACCCATAATGCACGTGTAGGTGCTCCACCCAGATGTACAGCCCAGGGAGTGTGTGTCAAAGGAAGTGTCTAATATAGTTCCAACAGAAACACATGACCCTACCAGCGTCATGCTGGCATGACGTAGGCACAGCCAGCCGGGTCGGCAAGCCGCCGCCTGCAGCCGCCACCAACATTTGTGTGACTTTGTGTGAATATGAGTCACTGCTATTTACAGCCTACCCATGTATGTATATGTATGAATTACTATTATGTGCTGTCCAACTACCTTTTTATATAATATATGTATTGTAACATCGTATGAATTCAAATGGATTATACCATACTCACATATGCTTAATATTGCAATGTGATATAACGTGTTAGTACCAATAAAAATGTTATTTGATTTTTTTGTAGTTCTCATTATATGCCTCATAAAAGGTCCCAACATTTTTTTCTTTCAATACATCCCTACAACATGATACTGCCACCACCATGTTTCACAGTGGGGATGTTGTGTTCAGGGTGATGTGCAGTGTTCGTTTTCCACCACACATAGCGTTTTGCTTTTGGGCCAAAAAGTTACATTTTGGTCTCCTCTGACCAGAGCACCTTCTTCTCCATGTTTGCTGTGTCTCCTACGTGGCTTCTTGCAAACTGCAAACAGTTCAACAATGGCTTTCTTCTTCCCACTCTTCCATAAAGGCCAGATTTGTGGAGTGCAGGACTAATTGTTGTCATGGGGACAGATTCTCCCACCTGAACTCTGGATCTCTGCAGCTCCTCCAGAGTTACCATAGGCCTCTTGGTTGCTTCTCTGATTTAATGCTCTACTTGCCTGGCCTGTCGGTTTAGGTGGACGGCCTTGTCTTTGTAGGTCTGCAGTTGTGCCATACTCTTTCCATTTTGGGATGATAGATGGAACAGTGCTCTGTGAGATGTTCAAAGCTTGGGATATTTTTTTACAACCTAACCCTGCTTTAAACTTCTCCACAACTTATCCTCGACCTGTCTGGTGTTTTCCTTTATAACACAGTTTGTTCACTAAAGGCTTCACAGAACAGCTGTATTTATACTGAGATTAAATTGCACACACACAGCTGGACAGTTATTTACTAATTAGATGACTTTTGAAGGCAATATTTTGAAAACCATTTATCCTTTTCCTTCCACTTTACAATTACGTGCCACTTTGTGTTGGTCTGATACCCCTAACATAAAATCCCAATAAAATGCAATGTTTTTGATTGTAACATGGCAAAATGTGGAGAATTTCAAGGGCTATGAATACTTTTTCAAGGTACTGTAAATGGGCATAAGTCAGTTTACACCTACTGGATCATAGGAGCAAATGAACCATCGATCCAGTCCCTGTGAAAAATTGACAGGCGGACCTGATCGGTTGCGTGAAAGGGGCCTTAGGTTAAGCAATGCTTTGTACTTCTAAAAAACAATTACTAACATCCCATATGATCTTTCACATGGTAATGTAATTATAGAAGTCTTTTTTGGTGTTTTTAAATCTATAGCTTTCATTGAAATATTACCTGTTAATCCTGGTGTGAAGGTCCTTTTTCAGACACTTTCTTTTATGGGGTAACAACACTTTGTCCCTGTCTCTTAATTGCACTCCTGTGTTCACCCTGTCACATATGCTTCCAGTAAAGACTTAGAGCAACTATGCCGACACTCATTGTGCAGGTATGTTCTGCTGTTGTCTCCATCAAGAAAACTGCATTGGCATGCAGCCACCACTGGACTCTGTGGCTGCACTGAGGCTGAAGGAGATCGGCAGCACTGAAATAAAAGAAAGTGCTAAAAGAAGGTATGAACAGTATTTTCTAACAAAAAAGAAAAAACACAGCTGCTCATATCATTTATTTAGGTATAAATCTACTTTGAAGTTGACCAATGACTGTGTCAGCAGTTGTAGTTGTGGAACTATCGGACAGGAAAACTGCTCTGGAAAAAAACTCCTCTGTAGACTTCCTTTTATTTATCTTTCCTTCCAATAAGCTTTGGAAATGTTTGCATATTTATCCAAAGATCGTATTAAACACTCACATAAATCGATTTATTTCTCTAAATTTCTGCTTCATTGAAGTATATTCTCTAGTGATTGAATGTACAAGTTTTAAATTATTGTTCTTGTGTTCTTGAGTATCCAGGGAGATTCGTAAGGCAGGCTAACGCGGGCAGCAATATAATTAGACATTTTGAAGCTTGCTGCTTTTAGTGCATCTGCATGTATTTTAGTAATTCCATTCTTTTGATTGGAAATCCTTTTATCTAGGTCTAAAAATTAAGTGGACATGCCATGAAAATGCAAGGTCCACTTATCTGGGTGCCCACCACCACCCAAATGAAAAACACTAAATCAAATCTGAAAACAATTAACCATTTGAAGGAAAAAAAAACATCTTGGACCCTGATTCTATACAAAGTCTGCTTTAAATGGTGTAGCTTGAATTTAGAAAAACCCATCCTATGCCAATGGTGGCTTAAAGTCTGGGTCGGTGTCCTAATATGTCTGCCACTCCCCAATACATAAACGCCTCTCTGTGCACTGCACAGGCCTAAGCTCTGACTTCATGCTGTATATTGAGAACATGTGGGTCCTCAGTAAAATAATTTTATTGAAAACGATGTGCTACATCCTAAAACACCATCTGATTGCTTTAGCATTAGTAACATTCAAAACATTGAATCATTTATTGAATTAAATGTACTGTACCACAAACCAAAAAAGAGTCACTCCTTTTGGGTATTCTCAAAATGCATCCCAATAAAATAAAAACTTTTTCCTATAGAAATATATATAGGAAACATGGAATGCTCATTAACCCAGGTTCCAACATATATTAAAATGTGAAACTGTGTTATAGTTTAAAGAATAAAGGTTAAAAATATATATATAATTAAGCCCCTTCTATAGCTTTTCCAAAGTGAAACATTGTAAAATATAGAATATTCAAAAACATTGTATGTCCAAATGTTTCAGAATAGGTCTCAGATCAACTTAGTTCTTGCAAACATTTATGATATCTCATATAATATTCCATATGCCATATATGCCTACATTTAGTTATGCAAATGCTGTATGTGACTGTATGAGTCTGTTGGGTACCAGCATAACAGTGCCTGGAAACACTCAGTCATGTCTCAGGGTGCAGTCAATGAAGTCTGTAAATTAACTGAGCTCTGGCAAATACACACTGATCAGCCATATTAGGATCATTAACAGGTAAAGTGAATAACCTTGATTATCCTCGATTAAGCCCTAGGGGCGTGGCGAAAGACGTTAAGGGTGTGGCTTTGATAGATTGAGTTGAGGCTGCTTTTATCTGCTAACCATACGGCTGGGTGAGGTGTGTAGCGACCAGGACACTTCTCTCCATCTTCTCTGTATGTTTTGAGTCAGGACAGACTCATCACTAACCTGCACCCTCAATAAACCGCAGCATCCACCTCACAGGACAGGTAGCCGGAGCGGGGTTCGTAAGCAAAACCCAGAGTCACAACATTAATTACCTAGTTACAATGCAGCAAGTAAATATGCAGTCCCTGAAGTTGATGTGTTGAAAGGAGAAATAAAGGGAATTGCAGTTTGTTGCGCACGGGGCTAAGTAGCCTCAGACCTGTCAGGGTGCCCATGCTAACCCATGTCCATAGCCAAAAGCGCCTACAATGGACATGTGAGCATCAGAACTGGACCACAAAACAAGGGGTGAAAGCACCGGTGTAGCGCGGCAGCATGTGATTGGAGCCATCTCTGTGGAAGTCTTCCATGGTCATCTGCAATGTGAGCTTGTGCCTTCCATCTCCTATAGCACTACCTGCCGCTACTTGGACACAGTATTATCGCTTGGGACATGACATGGAATTAGTGAGAGTATTCTGAATACCTCCCATCCCCCAGCAGCCATATTTAGTACTGTATGGTATTCCCGTTCTGCGGAACTGTGCTGTGTTGAATGACTTTGTGCCGCTTTCCAGGCTCCCCTGTTGGGCATTGTCCCTACTGCAGCACATGAGGTGCATATACAGGTGTGGAGTCGTGAATCCCTTGCCATTCAATCAGACTACTGCACATGTGTTAGGAAATTCAGCTATTTTGATTTTTCATCCTTGGCTTCCACCTCCATATTCATTCCATCTGAGCTGCCCATAGCTGCCTGTTGAGCCTTTTGGACAATATCACCGGATCTACCCATAGGCTGAGATGATCCTGCCCACACTTTGAATACCTTGATAGTTCAGTACTGAACAACTTAGTATGTATGGTTATGCACATGCGTGTGTGGCATCCAGACATAAGGGGTTTTTTTAACTGTTTGTATTTGGTTTTGACAACGTTGTCAGTTTCTAGGTGGAGGGATCCTCATACTCCATACTGGTGTATGGTGCTTTTATGAATTTATATCAATAAAATTTGTGATATTTTTCAAAATTTATTGTTAAGTATAATCATTACCTGTTGACCTATATCCCAGAGACTTACCTTGTTGACACTGTAGGGCAGTCTCTATACTCCCCATTTCTTGTTTTGCTCATTTCTCTTTGGCCACATAGCCCCAGGTTAATTATTAATTTTTATTCCTGAGTGGATAGGTCCAGTGGTCATACCAGACTGTATAGTCCTGTTCCGTTCCCATTTTTGTAAGGGCTGAAAATGGCCTGGTCTGATAAATCACATTTTCTTTTACATCATGTGCATGGCTTACCTGGGGAAGAGATGCATTATGGCAGGAAGGCAAGGCAGTGGAGGCACTGTAATTCTTTGGGCAATGTTCTGCTGAAAGCCTTGGGTCATACTATTCATGCGGATGTTACTTGGCACGTACCATCTATCTAAACATTGTTGCTGATCAACTACTCTCATTCATAGAAATGGTATTTATTGATGGAAGTGGCCTCTTTCAGCAGGGTAATGCGCCCTTCCACACTGCAAAAATGGTTCAAGAATGATTTGAAGAACATGACAACACCTTAGAAGCATTGACTTGGCGTCCGAATTCTCCAGATCTCAGTCCCATTTAGTTTCTGTGGGATTTGCTGGAAAAACAAATCCGATCCATGGGTTTCCCAGCTCGCAACTTACAAGACTTAAAGGTTCTGCTACTGACAGCTTGAGGCCAGATAGCACAGCATACCTTCAGAGGTCTAGTGGTGTCCATGGCTTAAAGGGTCAGGGCTGTTTTAATGGCAAAAGGGTACCTACTCAGTATTAGGTGGGATATCATAATGTAGTCAGTGTATATGCCTAGCTTTAGTGATGCAAGCTGTACATGAATTTGAGTCTGTTAGATACCAGTTTAACAATAGCTAAAATACACTGTATTCACTAGCCTTGTCACAGGGTGCAGCAATAAGCTAGAAGAGAGTAAGTCTGAAGTTATTTGAGCTCTATAAATGCATAACTATAAATGTGTGTGACTATATGAATCTTACAAACCGATTAGGTACCAGAATGAAAGAAGGTGGAAACCCGCTATGGCCACTCCCTTTGCTCATGCCTCAGGGTTCAGGAATAAGCTAATGGGGCAACCAAAAAGTCCTTTACCATGGGAAGGTGACCGCAAAATAGTTGCAGGAAATGTAAGCTTTTATATGCATCTACCAAGCAGTGAGCAAGAAAGCATGTCTATAACATGTGCATAATTCAGATAGATGAATCATCATCGGTGTACAGACAACATTTACAGCTATGGAATGGGTATTCCCAACATTAGCACTGAGCTACCATATCCAGTTTTGCTGGCATGGCGGCTTTGTCAAGGGCAATGAGGAAATACATTTTGAGCATACTGGAAATATTTGCGAGACTTTTTGCCATGCCTGCATTTATTTTGATTGATTGCCTTTATACACTTTCCTTTATGACAGGTTTCCTTTAAGCTCTTGTTTGCGCTTTATTTTAACCTTGAAAAGCATTGCATACATTGATGGTCACATACAAATAAATTATGAATGTGTACAGTTCTTTCTCAATAAAGACTTTGATTTGTGAAGAGTGTCATACCCATTAAAGCAGTGTGTCTTCACACACAGGTTGCTTATGGCTTTTAACCCTGTGTGTTTCATGGTGTGCTCAAGACACTGAAGGCATTACCAGCCATGGCATTTTGTAGAAAAGCTGAGTTGTCATAGCAACACCTCTCTCCGCAGACCCCTTGAGCAATTTAATTTAGAGGACATTTCACCTGAAATAAACAGAACTAAGATGTCATGTGAACTTTTCTTTTTTGGCTGCGTGTATTTTTGGTTGGATAAAAAAGGTGGGGGCAAGTTTGTCATTGTAGATTCCCACATTGTGTCTTGTGTGCACATAAACACCCACTCATATGCCACTATCCATTGGAGCTGGGGATGATTTCCAGCATTCTGCCTCTTACTGAGAAACACAAATACTGGTTTGCATGGAAAGGTTTATGGCAGCCTGGGGACCTGTCTGTTAGACATGCAACTAGCTCAGACTTCAAGACTATTTACCACAATGATTTTCTGTCTGAATGGTATTGTTTCTCTTGTCTGATCTCTAAGACTAATGTACCAATTTAGTCTTGGGTTGCTGGAATTGACCAGAGCAACAGAAGGGAACTTGGTGAAAATTACCACAGGACTCCAAAACTTCAAGGCAAGAGCACTAAATACTTAGCTACAATGCTGTTGAGGTGGACTTTTGATAATTTTATGTCATGCTCTCTGTAAAGATCATATCAATACAGACTAAACCTGTAAAAGTTACCAAATAGGTCCCTGCCAGGATTGCAAAGTATGTCCCCAATTATTTTGCATTTTGTTTCCGGGGCTGGGTATCTAGGTACCATTAACCCACATATTCTGGAAGGCTATTTTTGATATAATCTCAAGGCTATTTGTTATCACTATACCTCCAGATCCATTTATAGATCTAATTCACTCTATACCCACAAGTCTTTTGAGGCACCAATTTAAATTATTATTGCAGATTACTGCAGCAGCGAAACAAACCATTGCTAAAGCCTAGATATCCCTGAACCTCATTTTCACCGAAACCAAAAATAGAATCCAATCACG
This sequence comes from Glandirana rugosa, assembly GCA_018402905.1. Taxonomy (NCBI): domain Eukaryota; kingdom Metazoa; phylum Chordata; class Amphibia; order Anura; family Ranidae; genus Glandirana; species Glandirana rugosa. The sequence goes on from BLSH010440097.1 coordinate 1,087,596, forward strand.
ATCCATGCTAAAATGGAAGCTATCCACCGTGATAGAGCTGGTAAATATAATAAAAACTAATAAACTTTGGCATCCTTGGGTGACACATTATTTAACCCCTAACTTTAACGAATCATTACTCGTGCTTTTGGTAGGCCCTCTCAGTTAGGTGCACCCTAACTAAGCTTCATGCATTTGGAGTTATGCCATCCCTCGGACACCTGTCCTTTCCTCCACTCCTTACTGCTTCCTCTTCTCCCCCCCCCCCCTTTTTACCTTCTCCCTTCTCTTTTATTATCTTCTTTCTTTTCTTGGTTCAGACTGCAGTAATTGTACTAATTATAACTAGACCTTACAAATTGCTCTCCCGTAATCTCCTGTACCTAAATAGCCATGTCACTTACTAGGTCTTCTTTTCACAGTCGTCTTAACCTCCATCTACAGCTGTTATATCTGCTGTTTTATGATCGATGGCATTCTAATCACAATAGTTTTCTATCATTGCTGAGACTAGAGGTTATGTGTAGATTCATACATTACCGTTTGATATAAAGTACCATATTTTTCGCCGTATAAGACGCTCCGGAATATAAGACGCACCCAATTTTAAAGGAGGAAAATCTAGAAAAAAAAAATTCTGAACCAAATAGTGTAGTAAAATATTTTCATCACGTAATGTCCACCATTGCCCCCACTCATCACGTAATGTCCACCATTGCCCCCACTCATCACTGTAATGTCCACCATTGCCCCCCACTCGTCATCACCATCACTGTTCCAGTGCAACATTGCCCCCACACTAATAATAATAGCCAGTAGTTTAACATTGCCCCCACACTAGTAATAATAGCCAGTAACATTGCCCCCACACTAGTAATAATAGCCAGTAACATTGCCCCCACACTAGTAATAATAGCCAGTAACATTGCCCCCACACTAGTAATAATAGCCAGTAACATTGCCCCCACACTAGTAATAATA
>BLSH010440097.1:1088701-1100343 GCA_018402905.1 Glandirana rugosa
TTTCTGTATGTCCATGTAGAACAGTTATTTTACGTTACGGTCTGTTAACTCTCTTTTCCCTCAACTTTTTCTAGTGTATCTAAATAGTTTCTTTTTATCGTATGGCATAAAAAGCTGCATATTCTGCGATTGCCCCCAACATAGTAATAATAGCCAGTAACATTGCATTGCCCCTGCCCCCTAATAGCCAGTCCAACAAACCTCACCTCACAGATGCGCGCTCTGGTAGGATCCGCCGCGTGTACCAAGATGGCCGACCGCTCCGGAGCTAGGCCAAAGCCGCAGCCTTTCCTAAGGCCGCGGCGTTGCGCTCCACGGATTCTCGTTCGGATCGCGGAGGCAAACTGTCTATTCGTCGTATAAGACGCACCAACTTTTCCCCCCCCAGTTTTGGGGAAGAAAAAGTGCGTCTTATACGTCGAAAAATACGGTATGCTATTTTTCTTTGATAAATCTATGTGATCTTTTTCAACTCCCTTTTCTCTCAATTGTCTGGCATTGCATTTTATTGACAAGATGTACCTGTATGTCTTTTACTGTACCTGAGCATATTTCTGCTTTGCCTAAACTTTAGTAAACATATTTAACAAGTAAAAGTTACCAAATAGAAGATTCAATAAATTAGTGCAAACTTCAGAGTATAAATCACACCTGAATATCTTTTTTACTATGACCAAAAACGGGGAGAATAGTTAAGAAAACAAAGTAAAATGGAATATACAGTGGGGATCGAAAGTTTGGGCACCCCAGGTAAAAATTGTATTAATGTGCATAAAGAAGCCAAGGAATGATGGAAAAATCTCCAAAAGGCATCAAATTACAGATTAGACATTCTTTCAAAAGTTAGATTTTATTTCCATCATTTACACTTTCAAAATAACCGAAAACAAAAAAATGGCGTCTGCAAAAGTTTGGGCACCCTGCAGAGTTAATATCTTGTACTGCCCCCTTTGGCAAGTATCACAGCTTGTAAACGGTTTTTGTAGCCAGCCAAGAGTCTTTCAATTCTTGTTTGAGTTATCTTTGCCCATTCTTCCTTACAAAAGGCTTCCAGTTCTTTGAGATCTCTGGGCTGTCTGTCACGCATTGCTCTTTTAACCACTTAAGGACCGGAAGGATTTTCCCCTTTAGGACCAGAGCCCTTTTCGCGATTCGGCGCTGCGTCGCTTTAACTGACAATTGCGCGGTCGTGCGACGTTGTACCCAAACGAAATTTGCGTCCTTTTTTTCCCACAAATAGAGCTTTCTTTTGGTGGTATTTGATCACCTCTGTGTCATTTCTGATCGCCGCTATAAACAAAAGAAGAGCGACAATTTTGCAAAAAAAACCCAAATTTCTTACTTTTTGCTAAAATACAAATCCAAAAAAATATATAAAAAAATGTTTTTTTTCATCGTTTTTGGCCGATTTATATTCTTCCTCATATTTGTGATTAAAAAAAATCGCAATCGACATTTATTGATTGGTTTGCGCAAAAGTGGTCGAGTTTACGGATGATGAGAATTAATTTCTGGGGTTTTTATTTTTTTTTGTATTTTTTACGAGTAATGGCGGCGATCTGCGATTTTTAGCGGTACTGCGATATTTCAGCGGACATGTTGGAACATTTTGACACTTTTTTGGGACCATTGGCATTTATACAGCGATCAGTGCTATAAAAATGCACTGATTACTGTGTAAATGCCATTGGCAGTGAAAGGGTTAACCTGCAGGGGGCGCTCTAAGGGTTAACAGTGTTCCCTGGGCGTGTTCTAACTGTGGGGGGACTGCCCTAGCTGGGGAAGGGAAGCGATCACAGCTTCCGTGTAGAGGAAGGCTGTGATCACAGCCCTTCACCCCTCACAGAACGGAGGTCCGTGTTTACTTACATGGACCTCCGTTCTTTCACTCCGGGGGGGGGGGGCATCGTGGGTGGCTGGCAGAGATCGAATCTGCCGCACTCGCTCCCTGGCCCTCCCCGGACACAGTGAGCGCGCGGGCGCTCACTGGGCGCGATCTCGCGGCCACCGTCATATGACGGCGATCCGCATTACAAAGCCACTCTGTCGCCGTCAAATGCCAATCAGCCGTCGGCAAGTGGTTAAGGTCTATCCATAGATTTTCAATTATGTTGAGGTCAGGAAATTGTGAAGGCCATGGCAAAACCTTCAGTTTACGCCTCTTGATGTAATCCCCCGTGGATTTCGAGGTGTGTTTAGGATCATTATCCATTTGTAGAAGCCATCCACTCTTTAACTTCAGTTTTTTCACAGATGGCATCAAGTTACAATCCAAAATTTGCTGAAATTTTATTGAATCCATTTTTCCTTCTACTCGTGAGATGTTCCCTGTGCCACTGGCTGCAATTCAACCCCAAAGCATGATTGATCCACCCCCATGCTTAACAGTTGGACAGAGGTTCTTTTCATTAAATTCTGTGCCTCTTCTTCTCCAAACGTACCTTTGCTCATTCCGGCCAAAAAGTTCAATTTCAACCTCATCGGTCCACAGAACTTGTTTCCAAAATGATCAGGCTTGCCTATATGTTCATTTGCAAAGTTCAAACGCTGATTTTTGTGGTGAGGACGTAGAAGAGGTTTTCTTCTGATGACTCTTCCATGAAGACCATATTTGTACAAGTATCTCTTTATAGTGGAATAGTGTACCACAACTCCAGTGTCTGCCAGATCTTCCTGGAGGAATCGTGCAGTCAAACGTGGGTTTTGAATTGTTTTTCTCACAATCCTGCGAGCTGTTCTGTCTGATATTTTTCTTGGTCTTCCAGATCTTGCTTTAACTTCCACTGTTCCTGATGACTGCCATTTCTTAATTACATTCCGAACAGAGGATATTGACATCTGAAAACGCTTTGCTATCTTCTTATACCCTTCTCCAGCTTTGTGAGCGTCAACTATTTTCAGTTTCAGGTTTCTAGACAACTGCTTATAAGATCCCATGGTGCTGATTTTTGGGGCAAGGTCAGATGAGTCTGGGCATTTAAAACCTTTGAGATTGACATCACCTGGTCTTCCCAGACGATGATTCAGAACAATCCATGACACTGGCAGGTCTCAGCCTTGCAAAGGGGCAGTGCATGCTATAAATTATGCAGGGTGCCCAAACTTTTGAAGACGCCATTTTTTTGTTTTCTGTCATTTTGAAAGTGTCAATGATGGAAATAAAATCTAACTTTTGTTGACACATAAGAATGTCTAATCTGTAATTTGATGCCTTTTGGAGATTTTTCTATCTTTCCTTGGCTTCTTTATGCACATTAATACTAATTTTTACCTGGGGTGCCCAAACTTTTGATCCCCACTGTAGTACTAGTTCAGTTAAAGCAGGGGTGCCCAACCTTTTGAATAGCAAGGGCCACTTAAGCGACTTGGTAACCAGTCACGAGGCACAAAGAGGGGAGCAGGTGGATCACAGGTCCGTGTCCACTCCCCATATGCAGAGCAGACATAGACACAGTGACACAGCCCACTCTACTCATTGGGCCCTCCAATCCGATCCCCCCCCCCAGATGGAAGGGGGCAGATCCCCCCTTCTGTTTTTTTTTTTTTTAGCGGATCGGATTGGAGGTAGGCGTGTGTAAATGGAAACAAGCCTGTTTACATTTGTTGCTCCATAGAGGTGAATGTGGGGTCTGATTAGGTCAGACCGATCGTGTGAAAGCGCCCTAAGGCAAGTAATAACAGAAGCCTATGGGTCAGTGCATCTGCGGATCGGTTTTAAAGCAGCCCAGTAACCACTGCAGAACAGATATGCCCATATATACACTGCGATTTTAGTAGTAAATTTACTTGTAATAACAGTCCTTCCATTCAGGTATCGCCAGCTGTTGCTGTCCCAGGCAGAGAGTGCATTTTGTATCACTTCGCCTATGACAGGAGGCGACGCGATACAGGAGGCATTGGCTTATGCGGCTCTCCTCCACAGCTGCTTGCTTCCTCTACTGCCTGCTTTATTCACAACACCGATGCTCTGGGATGGTGGGTCAGGAACCCGCGATCTGGGCTTGCCAACCAGCCATCCCAGAGCAGGAGGTCACGGGCCACATGTGGCCCCTGGGCACCCTTGAGTTAAAGTGATGCGAAAACTAAAAAAACATTTTTTGCCTTAATGCATTCCTCGTATTAAGTTAAAAAAAAATGTATTCTATTTCTCTGCCTCCTCTCCCCTGTGTGAAGGGGGAAAGAGGAAGAATAGATCCAGTGCTGTGCACAGCTGCATCTCGTCTTCCCTCTTTTCCTCTTTACACAGCACTCGAACAGAAGCCATTGTCTCCTGCTGCTGTCAATCAATTGCAGTGCAGTGGGCCCGCTGTGTAAGTCTATGGAGCCTGACTCTATAGACACACAGGTCGGGAGCATGGGGACACAAGAAGAAGAGGAGGAGCCAGGATTGCCGCAGGGAGACCCGAGAAGGGGAGGATTAGGGCCACTCTGTGCAATACCACTGCACAGAGCAGGTGAGTATAACATGTTTATTTTAATTTTTTTTAATTTACTTTAGTAGCATTTTAATGCTGTTTCTCAGGTACATATGGACATACTGTATGCTTACGCGTTTTTGGAAATCTTCCCCATTGTTTCCATCTAACTTGAGTTTTTCATTTGATTATTTTAAACTTGCAGGCATCGATGCACTGCTTTCTTGTGTATTTTCTCATTTTCTTTTAGGTTTGTATAACCACTTGCCACAAATCACGTACCTGGTACATCATTTGACTTCAAGTGGTTGTACCGAGATGATGCCTGCAGCTTTAGGCATTACCCCGGTACTGTTTTTTGCTTTGATAGCGGCTTTCAGCTCTTCTGCATTGTTGGGTCTGGTGTCTCTCATCTTCCTCTTGACAATACCCCACAGATTCTCTATGGGGTTTAGGCCAGGCTAGTTTGCTGGCCAATCAAGTACATTTAATTTTCCAGCAGGATTTGGGACCTGCCCACACTGCCAATACCTGGTTTAACCACTTGCTTACTGGGCACTTAAATCCCCCTCCTGCCTAGACCAATTTTTGGCTTTCAGCGCTGTCGCATTTTGAATTACAATTGCGCGGTCGTGCGGCGTTGTACCCAAACAAAGAGCGACTATTTTGAAAAAAGAACAATATTTTTCAGTTTTTGCTATAATAAATATAAAAAAAATCAGTTTTGGCCGATATATATTCTTCTACATATTTTTGGTAAAAAAAAATCGCAATCCGTGTATATTGATTGGTTTGCGCAAAAGTTATCGCGTCTACAAACTATGGGAATTGATTTATGGCGTTTTTATTATTATTATTTTTTTTTTTTTCTAGTAATGGCGGCGATCTTATTGGAACTATGATATTGTAGCAGACATGTCTGACATTTTTTTTGGGACCACTGACATTTATACAGCGATCAGAAACTTAAATATCCACTGATTACTGTATAAATGTTACTGGCAGGGAAGCGGTTAACACTAAGGGGTGATCAAGGGGTTAACTGTGTTCCCTGTATGTGTTCTAACTGTGGGGGGGCTGGGCTGGCCCAGGGATCAGTAGATCTGTTATGTCCCCCCCTCACAGAACAGAGAACCGCCGTGTTTACATTGGCGGTTCCCCGTTCTGCCTCTCTTTTAAGGGGATGACGGGTCACAAGCAGACATCGAGTCCGCCCAACCCGCAGGCACACCCACACAGCATGTGGCGGCCGCGAGAGCGGGCCGCCTCCGGCTGTGAGTGTGCGCGCAGGGAGTACACAAAGGGATGGATGTCCATGGACGTCCGCCCAGCAATTCAGATCCGCGCTGTAGCTGTCTTTCGGCTATAGCGCGGATCTCTACTGGTTAATGATCATGGTATCACTGTACTTGATTGGCCAGCAAACTCGCTTGACCTAAACCACATAGAGAATCTGTGGGGTATTGTCAAGAGAAGGATGAGAGACACCAGACCCAACAATGCAGATGAACTGAAAGCCCCTATCAAAGCAACCTTGGCTTCCACCTCAGCAGTGCCACAGGCTGATCGCCTCCATGCCACGTCGCATTGATGCAGTAATTCATGCAAAAGGAGCCCCAACCAAGTATTGAGTGCATATCATACTATAAATAGATATACTTTTCAGTAAGACAATATTTCTGTATTAAAAATCCTTTTTTTATTGGGCTTATGTAGTAATCTAATTTTCCGAATCACTGAATTTTGGGTTTTCACTAACTGTAAGCCATAATCAAAATTAAAAGAAAGAAATGCTTGAAATATATCACTCTGTGTGTGACACATCTATATAAAATACGAGTTTCACTTTTTGAATTGAATTACTGAAATAAATTAACTTTTTGATATTCTAATTTTATGAGATGCACCTGTATATATATTTTGATTACATTTTACATAAACATCTTTTTTTTTTTTTTTTTTTTTTTTTTTTTTTGCATCCTATTATCAAAGTAGCTTTATATGTCATTATGGTACTCTGTACTACTAAGCAAGATGAACATGAATGGAAAGCTGGAAGAGGAATAATCACATATATATAAGTGAATGAGCGTGGCACACACAGAGCGTAGACACCCCCACCCCCTGCTCCCTCATTGGCTGTGATTGATCTCCTGTGAGGAGAGATGAAGAGCAGTGATGCTGCTCTCATGCACATGGCTGAATCATCATCAAGCAGAGAATGCATTAAGTTAAAAACCCTGAGCGTTTGCAACCACTTCAACGGGTTTCATATATTTCAAGTGCCTTAAAAAAGTATTCATATCCCTTGAACTTTTCCACATTTTGTCATGTCACAACCAAAAACGTAAATGTATTTTATATGGATTTTATGAGATAGCCCAACACAAAGTGGCAAACAATTGTGAAGTGGAAGGAAAAATGATAAATGGATTTCAACATTTTTTACAAATAAATATCTAAAAAGTGTGTTGTGCATTTGTATGCAGCCCCCTTTATCTGATACCCCTAACTAAAATCTAGTGGAACCAATTGCCTTCAGAAGTCACCTAATTAGTAAATAGAGTCCATCTGTGTCTAATTTAATCTGGGAAGCCCTCAGAGGTTTATTAGAGAACCTTGGTGAACAAACAGCATCATGAAGGCCAAGGAACGCACCAGACGGGTCAAGGATAAAGTTGTGGAGACGTTTAAAGCAGGGTTAGGTTATAAAAAAAATACCCCACGCTTTGAACATCTCACGGAGCACTGTTCAATGTGGAACATTTAAAGGGGTATGAATACTTTTTCAAGACACTGTATGTGCACTACAAAAAGGAAATGAATACTCTCCTTTGAAAAGTCCCTGTTGCTGTTACCCTTTAAATTGGTAAATTTAGCATTTCCCTACTTATATCTGCTAGTGGTTGTAAAAGCTGAATAAAAAGTACTGCTTGCATATACGGTAGTGCTAGCCAACACATCATAAGTTTGTACACTTGATGACGTGATTGTCCAATATTATGATCCCAGTAAGCTAAAACAAAACATAATTTTCATTCAAACGGCACAGCCAATCTTGGCATAAAAAATCTTATTTGAAACAAGCATTTGCAGTACATCCCCCCATGTTTATGCTTTTAAAAGACTGTGTAAAGAAAAATGCTTGCCGTCCATCCTGCACTTTTTCGGTCCTTCTGTGGACTGGCAACACAAAGCATTTTTGTGGACTGAGTGATGTCATCCCTGTCTAGTTTTATTTTGCTAAATAACTCAAACACACCGCCTATCCTGTTTTTCACAACATAGAGGCTAATAATTCTTTAGTTCAAAGAAGGGACAACTAGAAGGGCTTATTAGACTCCTTAAAGCGGAGTTCCACCTGGGGAAAACAAATTAAAAGTCAGCAGCTACACATACTGTAGCTGCTGATTTTTAAAATAAGGACACTTACGTGTCCTGGGAGCCCGCAATGTCAGCACCCGAAGCCGATCCGTCCCTCGGCTCCATGTGCAGGCGCTGGCATCCTTACTAAGGGAAACAGGGAGTGAAGCCTTGCGGGTTCACAGCCTGTTTCCTACTGTGCAAGCGCGAGTCGTGCTGCGCATTCTGAATGGTCCCTGCTGTCTTCTGGGACCTGTGTGTCTCCCAGAAGGCAGCAGGGGGAAAGTGGGGCCGGACATTGCGACTTTCCCCGGAAATGGGAGCAGATACCTGGATTTGACAGGTATCCGCTCCCCCCCTCCCCCTGAAAGGTGCCAAATGTGGCGGGGGGGGGGGGGGGGGGGAATCCGATCCGTGGCAGTTCCACTTATGGGTGGTACTCCGCTTTGAGATAACACAGGAAGCATACATAAAGCTCAGGACAACTCTGTTGTTAATGTAAGAAATGCAGTTTTTTTTTGGGGTTTGATTTCTGCACTTAAGAACAGTTTTAACAAAACAAGTTTAATGGTAAATTTTACATAACAAAAGAGAGAAAATAAGATTATTTGTTGAGGATATCCTTTATAAAAATGTGTTGTTCTGACTTCTTCTGAAGGCATCATCCTCAGAAGTCAGAACAACGAAACGTCAAGGCGTGATTACATGGCAGCAGGGAGGGACAGGCAGGTGGAACGTTGATCCGGCAGAACGGTGAGACAATAAGCAACCCACAGATGGTCTTAGCTTGATGTGATGTTGATGAGCGTTTTTGGTATTTTAACATGTTAGCGTGGATTATAAAAATTTTAATAGAGTGTGAAACAGAATAATACTATGAGGATGTGTCCTCTTTGCTTTCACTTCCAGTGATACCCGGGAATGAGTGTGCTGGATGGTGCTGAGATTGGAGTATTATGCGAGTTTTGCCAATCAGAAATGAGAGGCAATAACTAGCAGTGAGTGAGGTGGCATGCAGGGAGTGAAACACATTACTTCACTAGTGGTGATTTGAAGTTTACTGCAAGCAAGGATTTATGGACTATTATAAGGACTATCAATTACTAGTGGATTGATCATTTAGATTGTTTGCATGCACTCTTATCACTGGGAGGTGGAGGCTTCTCTGTTATACTGTTTACAGGCTAAGTGCTGCTGACGTGCTTACACTTTACTCTGCAGATGAACTGAATGTATTTTGATTAAGCAGCTGCTGGTTAGAGTTAACATTTACACATCGATTTATTAACCTCTTCAGCCCCAGAAGGATTTGCCCCCTTAATGATCAGAGCACTTTTTGTGATAGGGCACTGCGTCACTTTAACTGACAATTGCGCAGTCGTGCGACGTTTTACCCAAACAAAATTGATGTCCTTTTTTTCCCCACAAACAGAGCTTTCTTTTGGGGGTATTTGATCACCTTGGCAGTTTTTAATTTTTTGCGCTATAAACAAAGAGCGACAGTTTTGAAAGAAAAAATTTTTTTTTTAGACTTTTTGGTATAATACATATCAAAAAAAAAAAAAAATGTATTCCTCAGTTTAGGCCGATATGTATTCTTCTACATATTTCTGGTAGAAAAAAAAACTACAATATGCATCTATTAATTGGGTTGTGCAAAAGTTATCAAGTCTACAACCTATGGGAATAGATTTATGGCATTTTTATTTATTTTTTTACTAGTAATGGCACCTATCTGTGATTTTTATCGGGACTACGACATTACCGCCTACAGATCGGACACTTTTGGCACTTTTTTTGGACCAATGACATATACAGCGATGAGAGCTAAAAATAGCCATTGATTATTGTATAAATGTCACTGGCAGGGAAGGGATTAAACTGTGGGGGGCGATCAAGGGGCTAAGTGCGTTCCCTCAGTGTGTTCTAACTTTGTGGGGGCTGGGCTGGCCGGGACATGACAGATCTCACTGTTCCCGATTACTGAGAACAGTAGATCTGTGACATGTCCCCTGACAGAACGGGGATCTGCCGTGTTTACATCAGCAGATTCCTGTTCTGCCTCTGTTGAAGGCGATCGCGGGTCGCCAGCGGACATCAAGTCTGCCTGACCCTCAGGCATGCTCATGGAGTGTGTAGCAAGAGCGTGCTGCCAGCAGCGCGCTCCCACCCGCAACTGTGCCTGCCGACATACCATGACAGTGGTTTGCGCAGGAGAGCCGACCTGCCACAGTAAAACAGCGGTGGCTGGTCGGCAAGCAGTTAATGTGTTAATATACTTTCCTCCAGGAGCACATAGTATTAAGAATACTAGAATACAATATTAATGTATAGCTAAAGGCAAAACTTTTCTTTGGATAAAGTGAGGAGGGATTAGAACCCCTGTTTGTTTTTATTGCTGCCTGTTCCCCCTGTTAAGGAGATTCACCCTCTCTGTTTGTCCTGATTACCATTAATATTGAAAGTGAATGTAAAGAAAATCCCAAATTTTGGGTTGCCCCTAAAAAAGTAATAGAGCGGAAATCTTCCAATTGGGACACTAGTTCTGGTGATCTGGGAGTCCCCAAGGGATTCCCTTAATTTGCAGGGATTTCCTCTCACTTCCTGTTTGGCTATGGGAAATCGGGGACAGGGGTTATAACCCTACCTTATTTTATCCAAAATAAAACATTTTTGCCTATAGTTCTACTTTAGGTTCAATTACAGTAGGGAGGTCCCTGGAAGGCCCTATCAAAAGTTTGCTATGGTGCCCTATGATTCATAGTTATGCCTCTGGCATGATATGATTATTTTAGCCTATGATACACAGGAGAGCATCACAGCTGTCAAAAACTACATGAAAGCATCTAGAAGGCTGCCAGATACAGAGGACAAATTCAAATTACAACCACAACAAAGGTAGACAGAGAGGCTGATTTACTAAAGGATTTGAGCACAAAACATTGTGTGAATGTTCACTTCAATCAGGGATAGGCACGGACCAAGGCTGTGGCGGACATTTTCCAAAGTACAGACCTTAGTGAAGGACACCAAGGTACATTTCAAATTAAAACCTTCAAAAAACACTGTCTACTCTCTGGCCTAGTTCTACAAGTACAAATATGTTTAAAATAACATTTACCTAAAGACTGCTTGTGGAATATGGTTATAAAATGTTTATGCCCCATCATTGGAAGGAATAGTGCCCCATCATTGATGTCAGTGGGAGGAATAGTGTCCCCTCATTGGTATCAGTGGGAGGAACCGTGCCCCATCATTGGTGTCAGTGGGAGGAATAGTGCCTCATCATTGGTATCAGTGGGAGGAATAGTGTCCCATCATTGGTGTCAGTGGGAGGAATAGTGTCCGATCATTGGTGTCAGTGGGAGGAATAATGTCCCATCATTGGTGTCAGTGGGAGGAATAGTGTCCCATCATTGGTAACAGTGGGAGGAATAGTGCCCCATTATTGGTGTCAGTGGGAGGAATAGTGCCCCATTATTGGTGTCAGTGGGAGGAATAGTGTCCGATCATTGGTGTCAGTGGGAGGAATAGTGTCCCATCATTGGTGTCAGTGGGAGGAATAGTGCCCCATCATTGGTAACAGTGCGAGGAATAGTGCCCCATTATTGGTAACAGTGGGAGGAATAGTGCCCCATTATTGGTGTCAGTGGGAGGAATATTGCCCCATCATTGGTGTCAGTGGGAGGAATAGTGCCCCATTATTGGTGTCAGTGGGAGGAATAGTGCCCCATCATTGGTAACAGTGCGAGGAATAGTGCCCCATTATTGGTAACAGTGGGAGGAATAGTGCCCCATTATTGGTGTCAGTGGGAGGAATAGTGCCCCATCATTGGTGTCAGTGGGAGGAATAGTGCCCCATTA
>BLSH010440097.1:1100954-1127008 GCA_018402905.1 Glandirana rugosa
CACAGTTGTCTTGTGCGTAAAAATGCATAATGTTCATATTTCACTGTGGTTTTGCTAAAAGTTGCCAATTGTGGAGCTATTTAGCTTGCTGTACAGAACAAATGAAAACAGCAATGAAAAACCCCCAAATGACTCCTTCATTTTATGAGCAAAATTGCACAATGACCACAGAAATATCCTTGTGTGATTGGCTTATTACTTTTCACATAGGTCTGAAACAGAGTTTGAGGGCAACTTTCTGGCATCCCCAATTCTGTTCGTAGGTTTTCTGCAGTGAGCTTTTTGTCTTTAGTGATAAACTGGCGAAGAAGAGAGACACAGAGAGTGATCGTCGCCGACGCCGTCCCCTGCCTAGCCCTAGTCTCTCTCTCCTCTCCGCCGCTGACAAGGCGCGCGCCAGCCGACCAGCCCCTCCCTCCTATCACTCCGCAAGACTCCACAAGGAAGAGTGGGCGGCACCACACTCCCTGTGCTGTCTTGGAGGAGTCAGGACGCAAGATGGCACAGTTAAAAAAAAAAAAACGTGAAGTGTATGAAAAAAAGTCTGCGGCGGCGGCGGACACCACAGGCAGCCCTGTCGGACACTGGTGTCCGGGAGCGGACACCTTGCCGATCCCTGACTTCAATTATGCAATCCTTTGCAGACAAAATAAGTAAACCGGAATTTTCTTTTCATTTGATTGGATAATAGGAGTGAATCTTCACATGGTATGAATGGTCTCAAATCCTACAGTAAATCAGCCCCACAGTTGTCTTGTGCGTAAAAATGCATAATGTTCATATTTCACTGTGGTTTTGCTAAAAGTTGCCAATTGTGGAGCTATTTAGCTTGCTGTACAGAACAAATGAAAACAGCAATGAAAAACCCCCAAATGACTCCTTCATTTTATGAGAAAAATTGCACAACGACCACAGAAATATCCTTGTGTGATTGGCTTATTACTTTTCACATAGGTCTGAAACAGAGTTTGAGGGCAACTTTCTGGCATCCCCAATTCTGTTCGTAGATTTTCTGCAGTGAGCTTTTTGTCTTTAGTGATAAACTGGCCAGAGGAATTGTGTGGATAGGCCAAGAAGCAGGTTTTTTTACTACACTAAGGGGTGTGAATCATGGCTGTAGGTTGTGTGAATCTTGTGTGAAAACATTTATAAATAGACTCCTAAGACTGATGTATGTTAAAGTGATTGTAAGTAATGACCTTAAAACTACCCATTCAGTTTAAAATAGAAGTGAAATGCAAAACACTTTTGTATAGATATTTAAAAAAATATATAAATACCCTTTTTCCCTTTTTTATAAGTGATCACGCTCCCTCTGTTTTTAGCTTCATAAGAGCTGGGAGGGGGAGAAGCAGCCGCACACTGAGCTTTCCAGTGAATGGCTGTGCAGTGGGGGTGTGTCAGGACAAGTCTGATCAATGTAGGAGAGCAGGCTGAGTTCCCAGCATTGCTAGAGAACCGACCACAGTGTGTTATCCTGCTCAGCGTGGTCATCCTGCTTAGCGTGGTCAGTTTTTAATAGGAAACCAAGGGGACTGGCAGGAACACCAGGGATCCCATACAAAGGGAGACATACAAAGAAAACAGGAGACTTTTTCATACAAGTACATGGTACAGCAGGCACATATTAGGAATATGAAGTGTTGGGGTAACAAACCCTTTAATGGCAAGCAGATCCTCCCACCTAGCAGTTTGTTTAAAGAAGGTACAGCAGTAGCCTGTATTAAAGCGGAATTACATTGCATCTGAGCACCACAAACCAAAAACCCCATTTAATTCATTTAGAATGTTCAAAGCAAACTCCCCCATCCATTCATGTCTACATGCTTTATTTTTGTGAGAAATCACCCCCTAGCATTTCTGGTCATGGCCATCTTGAATAAGGGCAGATGATTCATGTAGCATTTACGTAACATTGAAAATACGGCAGAACTAGCCCAGCACTGCATCCCTGGAGGAATTAATGAACACAAAAATAAAGAGATAGAAATGAATGGGACTTTAATGGTGCTGGTATACCCCCAACTGAAAAGGCACAACCGACAATAGAGGTAAAAATATGTAAAATTTAATAGGTTTATGTTAAAATAGACAAAAGTTGGCTCCACTATAAAATGGAGTATTGACATACATCAAAAATGACATCACAAGTGTGACTTTACATATCCTTATATATACCACATTTACTTAATAGACCAATTCATGGACAAAAATGTTTATAGATGACCCCAGAATCTGACTTGAATGAAAGACAAAGATAGACTGAGGCTGAAATTGGATGGTCGGAAAATACATATCCATGAATGGTTCTGTGATCCTATCCTGTCTGATGCATTTCGCCCTAAGAAAGGGCTTCTTCAAGGGATCATAATGAGGATCAGGGTAAATAGTCACTACAATGATAAATACAGCAATCAGTTACAAATGAAGCAAAAATACAGATACAAAAATAACACATATCAAAACATATTCATTACAGCATTCTTATACAAAAAGAAAATAACACAATTGTTGTTGCAACATCATATATATTATTATATGATAGCTCTGAAAGTTTCATACAAACACAGTACTAGTCAAGTACCTGTTAGGAAGAAACAAACATGTAAGCACAAAGGCTTCCAAGCAAGGTTCAACAAGAGGATTTTCAGGCTGATAGAGTAGGTGCAGTACCTCTGGATTCGATTGGTTGGATCACTGATTTCTTGAAGAACCTATAAGAGCACGTATGCAGTTGTTCTCAATGAAACAAATGTCTAAAGACTATCCTATCTGGGGTTCCAAAAGGAGCAGAGGAAAGGAAGCGACTGGAGAGGCGGAAAACACACACCAAATGGAATATAATCACAAACCATCATTAGGCTGTGCGTAAGTCATATAACAAAGGTAATAGAAAAGCCAAATAATAATTTAGTTTAATTTACCATGAAGCTAATACAGTTAGTGGGGTAAATATATATAGCTATAGCTAATGCTAATGAGCAGCCTAGGCATTGAGGGCTAAACCCTACAGAAGACATCCCATACGATGTTTACCCGAGGGGTAAACTTTGAAGTGCAAGGATCTATAAGTAACAGAGATAGCGTCATTAAGAGGGTAGGTTTCCATGTTGTAGACCTATAGCAAGTACCTAAAGGGCAGAGGAAGGGGAGAGGTAGGCATGATACAAGGCAGACCCCCGAATGGATAAGTAAGCATAAGCCAAAGAGACATTATAGAGAAGTAAGCATCAACATGCTAAAACTTACATAAATGTCCCTTGGGAACCAGAATATATATATATATATATATATATTTATCACCATGCCAATGGGTGGATGGTCCAAGCCCCAAGCAAGCGGACTATTCCTTATGCACACGGCCCAAACGTGGGGACAGTCAATGCCCAGTGCCCCTAGAAAAATATTGTAAAGAGGGGGACTTAATGCATATAAGGACATCTCTCCATGGACAAGTGCACAAAAGCCACCAATATTACAATTCAATTGCCCAGAGTTTGGATACCATACCTTGGGGATTGTTAGGAGAAGCCTGCCCGCATATCCCTGCACCCGCCAGAGCGATGAGAAGCCGTGTGATCCGACCGGGAAAACGTCCTGCTGCTATAAGCATGGATTTGGAGTCAAAACTCACAGAGCTCGTCGCTCGTGAGTGAGGTCATAGGGGTGCGCATCAGATCTCCGAGTGTGCTATAGAGCATGTGCCGGCAACCTCTCTGGGAACACACCAGGTGCCGACTAATGCGCAATGCTCAGTGTAATGACGGGACGTGATGGCTGGTCCAAAAGTCCGGAACAGGCTGGCTCTCCCAAACAAAGCCTCTCCATGGACAGGTGCACAAAAGCCACCAATATTACAATTCAATTGCACAGAGTCTGGATACCATACCTTGGGGATTGTTAGGAGAAGCCTGCCCGCATATCCCTGCACTTCATGTAGCATTTACTTTCTGGAATTTATTTTTGCTTAGCTCAGGCATGCAGGAGGGTGTGCTTAGCTGAGAAAACCCCTCCTAAAGACTCCTGTGATGTATGCTATCATTTGCCCAGGCCTGGAAACCAAGAAGTAACTGAAGAAGTTAATTTAAAAAGTTTAAAACCAGTAAATATGATATACTTTCCTATCTATTTACTATTTATAGCATCATAAGGATTAAAAATTGTCAATGTTGATTAAGAGAGTGAAGTTCCTCTTTAAGCTGGCCATACACTTATAGATTTTGTTTGTTCAGCCTGTTTGGTAAAAAGAAGAAATTATGATGTAATTTTCAGATGTCAATACTACAAATGAAGGGACCTCCAGGTACTGCTTAATACTTCAATGTTTAGGAATAAATAATATATAGATAAATATATATATATGGAGAGAGAAGTAATAGGGAGTTCAAAAATGATGGGAGGGAGCCAGGGCCGGCCCTACCATGGGTCCCAGTGGGTCCATTGGACCCAGGCAGCACTTTGAGAGAGGCAGCAAATTGAACCACGGAAGCCTCTCTTTCTCTTCTATTTACCCAGAAAATTCACGACCAGCAGTTTTGTGTCATGATGACAACTGCCCCCGAGCCGCTCCACCTTCCCCATACTACCATAGCTTGCCCCTATACTATCATAGCCTGCCCCTATACTGCCCTAGCCTGTCTATATACTACCTTAGCCTATCTATATACTACCCTAGCCTGTCCATATACTACCCTAGCCTGTCCATATACTACCCTAGCCTGTCCATATACTACCCTAGCCTGTCCATATACTACCCTAGCCTGTCCTTATACTACCCTAGCCTGTCCTTATACTACCCTAACCTGTTTATTTACTACCCTAGCCTGCCCCTATACTGCCTTAGCCTGTCCATATACTACCCTAGCCTGTCTATATACTACTCTAGCCTTTCCATATACTACCCTAGCCTGTCTATATACTACTCTAGCCTTTCCATATACTACTCTAGCCTTTCCATATACTACCCTAGCCTGTCTATGTACTACCCTAGCCTGCCCCTATACTACCTTAGCCTGTCTATATGCTGCCTACCCTGCCACTATACTGCCCTAACCTGTCCCTATACTACCATAGCCCGCCCCTTGGAATTAAACATAATGGCATGTCATATAATTTTGCATATAGACAAGGTGCTCTTGCATGTCAATCTGACTTCCTGATAAATGTAATTTTTGTTTTAATTATCATGATAGAAAATAATGGATGTGGGGGCCTTTTGGTGGGCGTTATTTTGTTTGGGAGGGTGGGGGCAGCATGTTATTCTTGGACCCAGTCAGCACAATGTCTTGGGCCAGCCCTGTAGGGAGCTACTCGGTATAGACAATCAATAGCTAAAATAGAAACCTGCATTTTGCTTAACCTACACCTAATAAAATAGTACCACAACTCACTGTATGTAGATATAAATCTACCAAAAAGTTAATTGATAGGAAATATATCACATGATAAAACAAAAAGTACGATAAAATCAAGATCCATCAAACACCTGACACACAAATAAAAAGCCCCCCCCCCCCCTGTCCATCTTCCTAAGGTGAATGGGACCTAGACGGGATTAATAACTGGTGTGCACTTCTAGACTTAAACACTGTCACAGGGGTATAGTAGTCAATATATGTGTTTGTCCACATTTGTGGAGCTAAATGAAAGCACCCAAGGAAGAGTATATAAATGGTCAGACAGTGAATTCCAGGAGTAGATGATGGTCGGTGGGGACATGTGTCTGACCCAAAAGCTGCGGGCTACATAGTGGTCCAGGGGGGTATTGTTGTGCTGAATGAGCGGAACTACCAATGAGATATACAGTGCCTTGCGAAAGTATTCGGCCCCCTTGAACTTTGCGACCGTAAAAAACGTAATTTTTTGTGAAGAATCAACAACAAGTGGGACACAATCATGAAGTGGAACGAAATTTATTAGATATTTCAAACTTGTTTAACAAATAAAAAAAACTGAAAAATTGGGCGTGCAAAATTATTCAGCCCCCTTAAGTTAATACTTTGTAGCGCCACCTTTTGCTGCGATTACAGCTGTAAGTTGCTTGGGGTATGTCTCTATCAGTTTTGCACATCGAGAGACTGAAATTTTTGCCCATTCCTCCTTGCAAAACAGCTTGAGCTCAGTGAGGTTGGATGGAGAGCGTTTGTGAACAGCAGTTTTCAGTTCTTTCCACAGATTCTCGATTGGATTCAGGTCTGGACTTTGACTAGGCCATTCTAACACCTGGATATGTTTATTTGTGAACCATTCCATTGTAGATTTTGCTTTATGTTTTGGATCATTGTCTTGTTGGAAGACAAATCTTCCCAGTCTCATGTCTTTTGCAGACTCCATCAGGTTTCTTTCCAGAATATTTGCGCCATCCATCTTCCCATCAATTTTAACCATCTTCCCTGTCCCCGCTGAAGAAAAGCAGGCCCAAACCATGATGCTGCCACCACCATGTTTGACAGTGGGGATGGTGTGTTCAGGGTGATGAGCTGTGTTGCTTTTATGCCAAACATAACGTTTTGCATTGTTGCCAAAAAGTTCGATTTTGGTTTCATCCGACCAGAGCACCTTCTTCCACATGTTTGGTGTGTCTCCCAGGTGGCTTGTGGCAAACTTTAAACGACACTTTTTATGGATATCTTTAAGAAATGGCTTTCTTCTTACCACTCTTCCATAAAGGCCAGATTTGTGCAGTATACGACTGATTGTTGTCCTATGGACAGAGTCTCCCACCTCAGCTGTAGATCTCTGCAGTTCATCCAGAGTGATCATGGGCCTCTTGGCTGCATCTCTGATCAGTCTTCTCCTTGTATGAGCTGAAAGTTTAGAGGGACGGCCAGGTCTTGGTAAATTTGCAGTGGTCTGATACTCCTTCCATTTCAATATTATCGCTTGCACAGTGCTCCTTGGGATGTTTAAAGCTTGGGAAATCTTTTTGTATCCAAATCCGACTTTAAACTTCTCCACAACAGTATCTCGGACCTGCCTGGCGTGTTCCTTGTTCTTCATGATGCTCTCTGCGCTTTAAACGGACCTCTGAGACTATCACAGTGCAGGTGCATTTATACGGAGACTTGATTACACACAGGTGGATTCTATTTATCATCATTAGTCATTGAGGTCAATATTGGATCATTCAGAGATCCTCACTGAACTTCTGGAGAGAGTTTGCTGCACTGAAAGTAAAGGGGCTGAATAATTTTGCACGCCCAATTTTTCAGTTTTTTATTTGTTAAAAAAGTTTGAAATATGCAATAAATTTCGTTCCACTTCATGATTGTGTCCCACTTGTTGTTGATTCTTCACAAAAAATTACAGTTTTATATCTTTATGTTTGAAGCCTGAATGTGGCAAAAGGTCGCAAAGTTCAAGGGGGCCGAATACTTTCGCAAGGCAATGTATATGCTAGTAAATGGGTCAAGTCCTTAAATACCCCCCTCACACTAAAGTTCAGTACGCCCAAAGGGTCAAAAACTCAGTCCCGGGCCTAAAGGACCATTTGTAATCCATAAGCATAGTGTTGGGTATAGTTCCACATCCATAAGAAATAGTCTGAGTATACTTATCATGTATTCCTTGGAAATTAAGTTGGCATTCATTGATGAGCAGTGTGGAGAGGAGGAGATCCTTCCCTGTGAGGGACTGTCAGTGCCGGAGATTGATGAAGGAGCGTCCCGTGGTCACTGGCAGGAGTTGGACCCGGGGGTGGGGGGTTAGAGGCCTGACCGGTTTTGCCGGTCCTTAGCCAGCTGCTTCAGCGGCTTGTGAGTCAGATAACATCCCCCCCTTTTTTTTTAGGGCTTCATGGGGCTTGGGGGGGGGGGATCCAGATGTGTCCTTCCCATACAGGCCCCCGCACCCCCCATCCATTGCCGTTCTAAGCGGCATCCCTCTTTCCCCTTCCGCAGCCTGCAGCTTCTGCCTGTGTTCTCCGGCAAACTGGCAGGCTGGGGATTGCAGCAGGGGGAGGGGGCAGTGGTGCGGGTGAGGGTGAAGTTGGGACTTGGGGGGGTCAGTATAAATGTATACCTATCCCCCCCCCATAGCGCAGCGAGCACAAGCAGTGTTCACTAAGATCGCTGCTATATGTCCCACTGACAGCTGATAATAGTAACCGCGAGTGTTACTATCTATCAGTCTGTCATTTTCTGAATGAGTGAGAAATTCCTCACTCATTCAAGTTAAGTGTAGCAGAAAAAAGGGACTTCAGTTCCTTTTCTCTGTCTCAAAATAAGAGATATAGTCTGTTTAGACCTCTGATATCTCACCAAAGACCTCAGCCCCCCCCCCAAACAAATTTAAACAAATGTAAAAAAAAAAAAACATAGTGAGACCCCCAGGTCCACCTGCACTCACCCCTCCAAAGGGACCCCCAAAATAATAAATAAAAGAAAAAATGTAAAAAGTAAAACAAAAAAACAAAGTAAGACCCCCCCAGGTCCAGCCGCACTCACCCCTCCAAGGTGCCCCCCCCCCAAAAAAAAATACACAACTGCGGGGCGGCTGTGTAATTTAAAGGGGTGCAGGGGGTTGTGTAATGTAAAGGGGATGCAGAGGATCAGGGGGCTGTGTAATGTAAAGGGGTCCAGAGGTGCAGGGGGCTGTGTAATGTAAAGGGGATGCAGAGGAGCAGGGGTCTGTGTAATGTAAAGGGTCCCAGAGGTGCAAGGGGTTGTGTAATGTAAAGGGGATGCAGAGGAGCAGGGGGATGTGTAATGTAAAGGGACCCAGAGGTGCAGGGGGGTGTGTAATGTAAAGGGGATGCAGGGGGCTGTGTAAAGTAAAGGGGCCCAGAGGTGCAGGGGGCTGTGTATTGTAAAGGGGTCCAGAGGTGCAGAGGGGATGCAGAGGAGCAGGGGGCTGTGTAATGTAAAGGGGATGCAGAGGAGCAGGGGGCTGTGTAAAGGGGCCCAGAGGAGCAGGGGGCTGTGTAATGTAAAGGGGACCAGAGGTGCAGGGGTTGTGTAATGTAAAGGGGATGTTGTCCCAAACCACCCCTCTTCCTACGCGGTATGTATCGGTATCGGCGACTACCAAAGGTAAAGTATCGGTACTCGTACTCGGTGGCAAGAAAGTGCTCAACCACCCATCCATGCTCACCCATCCATCCATGCTTAGTCAGGCATCCGTGCTCTGTCATCCCCATCCGTGCTCTGTCATCCCCATCCGTGCTCTGTCATCCCCGTCCGTGTTCAGCCATCCCCATCCGTGCTCCGCCATCCCCATCCACGGTTCATCCACCCCCATCCGTGCTCATTTATGTAGCAAAGATATGTAGCAGTATAAATTTTGGCCAAAATGTATGAAGAAAAAGTACTAATTTGCAAAATGTTATAACCGAAACAAAGAAAAAATAGGATTTTTTGACTTACCGTAAAATCCTTTTCTCTGAGTTCATTGACGGACGCAGCCTCTTAATCTTGACATGTGGGGTTATGCACCTTTTACTAGGAGTAGACTAGGTAGAATGTAGTTCAGACAAAAGCAAAGCTAGCCCCTTCCAGGGGGCAGTCCTCACTCAGTATAACCCCTCCGCCCTGCTGAGCACTTCAGTTCATAACAAGCAGTACAAACTCAAAAACCACAGATGGGTGGGTGCTGTGTCCGTCAATGAACTCAGAGAAAAGGATTTTACGGTAACTCAAAAAATCCTATTTTCTCTTTTGTTCATTGACAGACGCAGCCTCTTAATCTTGACATGTGAGGACGTTCCAAAGCAGTGTTAAACAAAAGAGGGGTGGGTAACACAACAACTGTACGCAACAGAAAATTCCCAGGGAGGCGCCAGACGCGCCTACACCGCCGCCTGCAAAACTTTGCGGCCAAAAGCAGCATCCGCAGATGCTGACACATCAACTTTGTAAAACTTAGAAAAGGTGTGCACAGAGGTCCAAGTGGCAGCCTTGCACACCTGAGACACCGACTCCTGATGTCGGAAAGCCCAGGAAGTACTAATCACCCTGGTGGAATGAGCCGTGACCGGAAAAGGGGGTTCTTGACCCCGAACAGCATACCCACGGGTCACAGTCTGTCTGATCCAAAGGGAGATAGTGGCCGCCGAGGCCGCCAACCCTTTGCGAGGTCTATCCACCACCACAAATAGCGCGTCCGACCTCCGAAAGGAGGCCGTGGCCGTCAAATACACCCGCAGAGCCCTAACCACGTCCAAGGAATGCAAAGCAATCTCCCTAGGATGTGACGGACGCTGACACAAACAAGGAAGGACAATGTCCTCATTAATGTGAAAAGAGGAAACCACCTTCGGTAGAAACGAAGGAGATGGGCGCAACACCGCCTTATCCTTATGCAGGACCAAGTAGGGAGACCTACAAGACAAAGCCGCCAACTCAGACACCCGCCTCGCGGATGTGATGTCCACCAAGAAGGCCACCTTTTGCGAGAGTAGCTGCAAAGAAATGTCTCTGATCTTTTCGTATGATGGCTTCTGCAGTACTGAGTACCAAGTTCAGATACCACGGCGCCAGGGGCGACCGCACCTGAGGGGCCACATGACGTACCCCCTGTAGAAATGTACGAATCAAAGAGTGCGCTGCTAACGAATGCTGAAAAAGGATTGCCAGGGCAGAAATCTGCCCCTTGTGTGTACTCTTGCGAGCTTGTGATCCAGGCCTTGTTGAAGAAAGGCCAGCACCCGAGCCACCGAAAAGGAACGGGGTTCCACCCCCCTGCCTCGCACCAAGCAATATAAGCTTTCCAGGTGCGGTGATATGTCTTGCGTAAAGTGGACTTACGCACCTTAAGCATGATGGGTATCCCTCAATACCTGGGACTCAATAGCCAGGCCGTCAAAGCCAGCGAGGGTAAAGCAGGGTGCAGGATGGGTCCCTGCGACAGCAGATCTTCGCAAAGTGGGAGCTGCCAGGGAACATCCGTTACCATCCGCACTACGTCGGCGTACCAAGGATGCCGAGGCCAATCCAGTGCCAACATGACAGCCAGGATTCCCTCCGCTTCTATCCTGTGCAACAGGCGTGGAAGAAGCCTGAGAGGAGGGAAGGCATAAAGAAGCCAGTACCGAGACCATGGAGCCACAAGGGCGTCTGCGGCATCTGCCAACGGATCCCTTGTTCTGCACACAAGGGTCTGCACCTTGCGATTGAACCGGGACGCTAGTAGGTCCACGTCTGGCGTGCCCCACCTTTGGCAAATCTGGCGGAACACTTCTGATCAGAGCCTGATCGCCTGCTGTTCCAGCACATTGATCGGAAGGTGGGACTCCTCCGATGACCAACAGCCCTGGGCAGACAACCGCCCCTGGACCCCTCCCCAGCCCAATAGGCTGGCATCCGTCGTAACAACCGACCACTGCAGGGGTAGGAACGACTTCCCCAGACTCAACGCCGGGGCCCAAAGCCACCAGGCCAGTGACTCCCTGGTCTGATGATCCAACCTGATCACCCGATCCAGAGACAACGGAGACTTGTCCCACTGCAGCAGAATCGCCCGCTGCAGGAGCCGGGTGTGACTCTGGGCGTACAGTACCTCCTCGAAGGCCGACACCATGAGCCCCAACACCCACATGCAAAAACATAAGGAAGACCACTGTCGTGACAGCCAAGCTCGCACCGCTGCTTGCAGCGTCAGCAACTTGGCCGGAAGCAAGAACACCTTCACCTGCTCTGTGTCCAGTATCAGGCCCAGATATTCTAGGAGGCGCAACGGGGCCAGCGTGGACTTCTGAAGGTTGATCAACCAGCCGAAGTCCCGTAGGGACTCTAGGGGGATAGCGACATTGTCCTCCAGGGCAGGAGCCGACTCCGCCCTCAGGAGCAGATCGTCTAGATATGCCACCACAGCAATGCCCCTTGCCTCAGTAGAGCCAGTACCAGAGCCAACAGCTTGGTGAAGACTCGCGGAGCAGAGGCTAGGCCGAAGGGTAGAGCCACAAATTGGTAGTGGAGGTCCCCCACCGGGAAACGCAGGAAACGCTGATGCTGAACAAAAAAGGGAATGTGAAGATACACGTCCCTGATGTCCAGAAGCCAGGAAATCCCCCTGGTGCAACGCGGCCACGACCGAACGGACTGACTCCATCCTGAACTTCCACGCCTTCACAAAGTGATTGAGCGCATTTAAGTCCAGAACAGGCCTGACTCCGTCCTTCTTTGGTACCACAAAGAGGTTTGAGTAAAACCTGCGGAACCGATCCGCAGGAGGGACCGGAACAATCACCCCGTGCTCGGACAGAGCCTGAACAACCCCAAACAGGGCTTGCTGACGCCCTGGAGGAAGTCTCAGATTTGAGGGGAAGAACCTGTCTGGGGGCAGGGTACAGAACTCTATTTTGTATCCGGACGACACCACCTCTCGCACCCAAAGATCCGAGATGCGAGCGGTCCACCGGGCCGCGAACCCTACAAGCCGACCCCCCCACCCGAGCGTCGGGTGGGGGCAACCCATCAGGCAGGGGAGGGCTTCTCTTCCGCCTTATCGGACTTGCACTACCAGGAACGCTTTTGGTTCCCTGCGGCAGCCTTGCCGGACCGAGGACCCACGCCTGCAGCACTGGGTGTATGAAAAAAGCGCTTCTGGGTAGGGAAAGAGGGACCCTGTTTACCAGCGGTGCTCCCGCCGCTTGGGTTCCGGAAGAAAAGTACTCTTTCCCCCCTGTGAAATCCTTAATGATCTCATCCAGGGGAGCCCCAAACAGCTGACTGCCCTGAAACGGCAGGTCCGTGAGGCCTTTCTTCGACACATGGTCACCCAACCAGCATCGCAGCCACAGCAGCCGCCTAATGATGATCACAAAAACGGACAGTTTTGACAGCATTGCAGCTATGTCCAGGGCCACATCGCAGAGATACCGGAGACCCTGCGCCAGCTGGTCAGCCAGTCGCACCGACTCGGGAGGAACCGCGAGGTCCCCCAAATCCTTGTGCAACACTGCCGCCCACTCCGTGAGCGACTGCTCCACCATAGCCGACGCCAGTTCCGGCCACATGGCCGCCCCCGCCACCAAGAACATAGCCTTGGACACCTCCTCCATCCGCCTATCGGCTGGACTTTTAAACGACGGAGAACCCTCCATTGGAATAGTGGTAGCCTTGTTCAGGCGGGCCACCGGTGGGTCTACCGTAGGGGATGCCCACTTCTGTAACAAGCTATCCTTAAAAGGTTAGTGCACAGAAAAGCGTTTTGGCAATGCGAATGAATTCTGAGGACGCTGCCATTCCTTGTAGACAGACTGGTCAAAATACTGCACATAAGGGAAAACCTTAGGAGCCCGAGCCGGCCTGTGAGACCCGAAGGCGTAAGTCACCTCCTGCAACGTCCCAGCCTGGCCCAAACGCAGCATCTCACGGACCACCAGGGAGCCCACCAATGTCTTTTCACATGCTAATGTGGTCCCCTGTTCCTCCTCCCCCGGCCCCCGGTTCCACCCAGGCAAGAAATTCTTCCAGAATGGATGATAATTTATCCAGAGGGACTACAGGTCCCAGCGCAGCCGGAGCCTCCGCTGAGATTTCCGAGCTAGACACCTCCGGCTCAGCCGCCATTGCGCCACACCCCAGGACACCTGTGAGGCCTACAGGCCGAAAACCCACCACAGTACCACCCCTCAAGCTGCCCCCACTGGAAGTACTCAGGAGGACCCGCACCGCACCCACCACCAGCACCCCAGGGAGAAGCCAGCTATACTTGCTGAACGTACGCTCTCCTGCTGCTACCGCTGCTGCTGCCTGTGAGTCCCCACCACATGTGTCCGAGCGCGCCGACCAGGAAGAGGAAAACGGAGCCAGGACGCATGCTTTTTGCCAGCCTGGAGCGGTCACTAGAGGCCAAACCGGCCACAAAATGGCAGTGACTACAGCAAAATGATGGCCGGCCCCGAAAAAATGGCGGCGGCCGCCGCATGGCCAGGGGACCCAGGACTGCAGGGAACAGCGGAGGGATTGGGGGGGGAGAGCGTACTCACCCTTCCAGATGGGCACAGCGGGTAGCCACCCAAGACAGACCTGCCGCCCCTGCAGGTGGGGAGGGAGCTGCCGGCCATGTGACACCTCGACGTGAGCCCGCAGCCCAGTCACTTAGTGCGCTGGCGGGACACTTAACCTGCCGGCCGCCCCGCACAGAACGGGACCTGATGCGGCCGACCCCTCGTGCAGCTAAGGGATGGCTCGCATGCGTTGGCTGTGCTGGGGAGACTACCTGGACCTAGAATATCCAGCCTGTCACCCAGCGGCTGCTTGATTGCATTCTTCATCAGATAGCTTGAGCAAAAAACAAAAGAAACTGGGTAACCGCAGATCCCAGCAGGGAGCCAGGTCCTACTCCTTGCACTAAGCAGAACAAAACTGAAGTGCTTAGCAGGGCGGAGGGGTTATACTGAACGAGGACTGCCTCCTGGGAGGGGATAGCTTTGCTTTGGTCTGAGCTACGTTCTGCCTAGTCTACTCCTAGTAAAAGGTGCATAACCCCACATGTCAAGATTAAGAGGCTGCGTCCGTCAATGAACGAAAGAGAAATGCATTTTTTTACTAAATTTTCTGTCTTTTTTTCATTTATGGCGCAAAAAATAAAAAAACCCTGTGGTGATTAAATGCCACCAAAAGAAAGCTATATTTGTGTGATAAAAGGACAACAATTTCATATGGGTACAGTGTTGCATGACTGAGTAATTGTCATTCAAATTTTGAAAGCACTGAAAGCTGAAAATTGGTCCAGTTAGGAAGGGGGTTTAAGTGCCCAGTGGTCAAGTGGTTTAATCAGTGGCTTGGTATTTTGGACAGCTATTTTATCTAACAGAAATCCCCAAAACATGGCCTGTTGGGGATACTTGAGGACAGGGTTGAGAACCACTGGTGTGAAGGAGCTCACTTCTTCCCCTGGTGCTCAATGAAGCCAAACAGCCCCATGTTTGAAAGAGAAATGGGCCTTTCAGTTTGAGAACAACATAACCCAGAGGCTCTAGGGGGTTGATTTACTAAAGGCCAATCCACTTTGCACTGCAAGTGCACTAGGAAGTGCAGTCACTATAGATCTGAGGGGAAGATCTGAAATGAGGGGAAGCTCTGCTGATTTTATCATCCAATCATATACAAGCAAAATTGCTGTTTTTTTATTTTCCTTGTATGTCCCCCCTCAGATCTACAGTGACTGCACTTCCAATTGCACTTGCAGTGCACTAGTAGTACAAAGTAGATTTGCCTTTAGTAAATCAACCCCTAGGTGAGCTGTTTGTTGAGAAGAGTTTCAATCATTTTCCATGTTGAAAACAAAGCAGGAAGTGAGCATAAATTTCTCTAGTGTAAAGGAAATCCTAGACAGTTGTCACTGGAACAGATTTCTACTGTAGTACCCTGGTGTTAGGCAGGATTGTTAACAAATTTAGTCTGCTAGGTGGTAACTAGCCTGGCTAATTGTTAAGGGGATCCCCTGATTTTCCCTAACTCTGGATTTGATGCACCTCTCTCTTCTGTCACTAGGGGGCATTGTTGCCTGTGACATTAGAATGACAAGGGCATAGTGAATTCAGACTATGAGTGGATAGGTTTCAGCCAATTGTCAGGGATTTTCTTCCGCCTCTTGGCCTGCTGAGAGCCTATTAATTTGGGAGGAGTCAGGTGATCGGGGTTCTGTGCCACCTGGACAGCTGTCTGGGTGGACGTATGTTACAAGGCTCTGGGTTGCTAGGCCAGAAGCCTGAGGCACCCTGTAGCACTTGGCTGCTAGGCTATCTGAGGCATATCCAGGTTTGAGAGAAGCAGCACGGGGTTGGGGCCTTTGGCCGGAAGTCCAACCAAGTTGCAGAGACTCAGCAGAGGGAAGCCTCATCGATACAGGGGTTCAGCCGGACGTGGAACCGAGTGTTGCTAGAGGTGAAGGAGAAGTAGTTGCCAAATGGGATGACCACCCCTGTTACCAGAGGCAAGTGAGGAACAAGGTCAGCCATAAAGGGGACCTAGTCGTCACTAAGGGGCACCTACTCCTGTTATCAGGGGCCAGTTCATGGAAGTCTGAAGAAGTACCAGAGCAGCCTTATTCACTAGCCGGGGACGGTGAACAAGTGGGAAAGCTTCAGCAGAGTGCCAAGCCAGGGACCCAGCGGGTAAGCAGGGGTGACACTTGAGGATTTTTCAGCGGATTAGCTGTGAAAGAGCTCAGGGGATTGAGAGACGTCTGGCATCTTGAAGCCTAGTGAGAGACCGGGAGCTCAGTGAGTGAAGATCTACAGTAGAATACTGTGAGATGTGAGAGAAGATCTATAACGGGTTACTGTGAGTTACGTGTACAGATCTCTATTGACTGTTGCAAAGTTCAGTTGCCATAGGAGATAGCAGTTCTACAAATATAGTTGCTGCAACCAGCTTAAAGGCCCTCTACCTATATAGCTGTCTGCCTATTATTTTGTCTCAGAGTCTGCCAATTGCTATTGCATCTGCCTAAGGGTGTCCTGGCTCTAACCCTCTCTCCACCAGTTCTGTTTAAGAGACAATAAATGTCTTTTTCTTGCTTTCAAAAAGTGACTGGCGCCCATGTTTCCAACTTGCATTACACCCACCATGCCTAGTGACCCATACTGTGAAGAAGGATGTCAGCTCTCCCTGACTCTGGAGACCACCACTAGGCCTCTAGGGGTCGGAGGCAGCGCTACATTTCAATGGAATATTTTCTCTCTATTCCATTTTTCAATTTTGGATTTTGCCCTACGTTCAGTCCTAGTGATATTTCTCACTTTATAAAAAAAAAAAGTAAATATGTTATTGCACTTTAGTGAGTAACTATGATTTAAAGATAAAAAAAGATCCCTTTGGGGAAGTAGTAAAAGATGAATGGACCTTACTAACATTTATATTTTTTGCCCAGGCAGTAACATACACCACAGTCTAGCCTGCTGTATAATGGCCATCCATTCTACATGACTCCGCCTAGGCTGCCCGTTGCCATGGATACCCGAGCATTGTGTAGTTTGAGCTATTAAATAGATATCAGGCCACGTTTTTATCTTTTATTACTTTTAGGAAAAGGGCCAGGGGGAAATATTTAATTTTTTTTAATTAAAATCACACTTCTCCTTTCATTATGCACACTTCAAAGAGCATGCTCATATCACAAACTTAGAATATAATTTACATAATTGAAATGTAGTTGTAGCCATCAACTGAAAGGCACAATTGGCCAAACACTAGAACTGACTTTTGCTTGTTATGTCTTCCTGTTGTTGCTATGCTTGAGCATCTTGGGGATGCAAAGGTTTCATTGCAGATGGATGAGAAAGCTTGGCACGTAAAAGTGAACCAAAAAAAAAGAGAAAAGCTTAAAATTCAGCCGTGTGCTACATGTTGCCTGTGGCTTGGTTGTCGGACTAATACTGAATTGGCTGAAGTGTTTGATCGGGTTGTCTCTGTAGCCTGTCTATGAATATTTAACTACCTCTGAGAGAAGAAGCTCGGAGCAGACAGTGCAGCGAGAAGCCGTAATTTCCTGCTGCTTTTTCAGACACCTGGGATAGGAATTAATTGTACAGAATTTATTTCATTGAGAACAAATAATGAAATGGGTTCAGTGACTGACCCTCACAAGTAGATCTCCTTTCATGCACAACAATGCAATGGCTCATCAACAAAGTCTTGTCTCGGGTTCTGTTTTATGCATTTGATAATATCTTCCACAATATAAAAAGTAGTTCATGTGAACATTTTAATTGCTACTGTTCCTCTTGGTTAATTTTACAATCCAAATCACTATAAACTGTGTTTTGAAACTTTTACTAAACCAAAACAGGCTGTGGTCATATTCTAAATGTTGGGTATGCAAGCAGTGTCTGGTACCTGATCATTAGTGATCATTTTTTGATACCTAAAATGCAACATTATATTGCCTATGCATGCATGTTTGTGCAGTGTGCACATAATTTTTAGGCTCTCCTAAATGTTTTTCTTTATCTTAATAAGGCAAAATAGTTGGTCAACTTATGCCAGGTTGACTGACTGCTTACTAAAAAGGATTGGTTGTAAGGAGCTCACAAAATGCACAATAACAGTGATCCTGTCGGAAACCTGGATCACCTACTGGTGGCACTTTGGTTCCTAGAGCAGAAGGTTGTAGTTCCGGTGTCCTCCAGTGGGTGTCCCCAGCAGATCCCAGCAATTCAGTCTCCACCTGATTCTGGCTACATTGAGGGTATTTAGTCCCTCCTCAAATATTACCTCTCTTGCTTCAATGTTTTGCCTGCTAGCCACACAAATGCTTGCTGATTTATTCTGAGCCTAGATCCTGCTCCTGCCTTGTACCTCTATCCTGTACCCTGCTACCTCATAGCTGCACCCCCTTGCTCCCGATCCCAGTCCTGACCTCCCCTTTTTGATTTTGCCTTGCAGCTCCTGTTTATCTGTGTTCTCCATTTTGCATATATTGTATTATAGTTCATTTGCTAGTTAGTTCTGTCACTTGGTTAGTTAGGCTGTTTGTTAGGTATTTTGTTACTTGGTTTATTGTTCACGTATTTCGTCACTTTTACTGTGTATTTTGTTTGTTGGCGCTGGTGTTTGGTTGGATTATGTTTCACTATTAATAAACTTATTTTAATCATGTACAGTCTGATTTCAGTTTCCTAAGTGCAGCTACACAGACCTGGTCATCCCTGCTGCTGGATGCCTGCAGTTGGTATCCCTGACAACTCATCGAGTCATGTTAAAATGACGTTGGCAGGAACCGCTCGTCGATCCGGCCCGACGTCATATGACGAAGGCCGCTTCTCGACGCTACTGCGGGCCCCTGGGATCGATCGGATCAATCGTGTGCCGGGGGGTCGTATCGCCCCCCGATCGGGGTAAAGAGCCAAGTGCCCGAAGTACCTCACCAACCCATCAAAGTACCCGAGTACCTGTCACCAGACCATCGGAGTACCCGAGTACCTGTCACCATCCCATCAGAGTACCTGTCACCAGACCATCAGAGCACCCTAATACCTGTCACCTGCCCATCAGAGTACCCGAGTACCTGTCACCAGCCCATCAGCGTACCAGAGTAATTGTCACCTGCCCACCTGAGTACCCGAGTACCTGTCACCTGCCCATCAGAGTACCCGAGTATCTGTCACCTGCCCATCAGAGTACCTGAGTACCTGTCACCTGCCCATCAGAGTACCTGTCACTTGTCCATCAGAGTACCCGAGTACCTGTCACCAGCCCAGCAAAGTACCCGAGTACCTGTCACCTGCCCATTAGAGCACCCGAGTACCTGTCACCTGCCCATCAGAGTACCCGAGTACCTGTCACCTGCCCATTAGAGCACCCGAATACCTGTCACCTGCCCATCAGAGTACCCGAGTACCTGTCACCAGCCCATCAGCGTACCAGAGTACCTGTCACCTGCCCACCTGAGTACCCGAGTACCTGTCACCTGCCCATCAGAGTACCCGAGTACCTGTCACCTGCCCATCAGAGTACCCGAGTACCTGTCACCTGCCCATCAAAGTACCCGAGTACCTGTCACCTGCCCATTAGAGCACCCGAGTACCTGTCACCTGCCCATCAGAGTACCCGAGTACCTGTCACCTGCCCATTAGAGCACCTGAGTACCTGTCACCAGCCCATCAGCGTACCAGAGTACCTGTCACCTGCCCACCTGAGTACCCGAGTACCTATCACCTGCCCATCTGAGTAACTGAGTACCTATCTGCAGCCCATCAGAGTACCCAAGTACCTTTTACCAGTCCATCAGATTACCCGAGTACCTGTCTCCAGCCCATCAAAGTACCCAAGTACCTATCTGCAGCCCATCAGAATACCTGAGTACCTATCTGCAGCCCATCAGAGTACCCGAGTACCTATCTGCAGCCCATGTCTCATAGAATATACCTCGGGTGTTTGCTTTCCAAAATGGGGTCATTTTGTGGGTAATTCCACTGTCCTGGTGCTCCGGGGCCTTCAAAAGTGTGATGGGTATGAATGAAATTTTATGTGTAATTTATGCTCCTAGAACGCCTGACGGTGCTCCCTGCATGTTCGGCCTCTGTATGTGACCAGGGTTTGAAAAAGTCTCACACGTGTGGTATCACCATACTCGGGACGAGTAGCAGAATATATTTTGGGGGGTAATTTTTGCTATGTACATGCTATGTGTTAGAAATATCTTATTAATTGACCACTTTGTGTAAAAATAAAAGCGTTTTCATTTTCTTTCCACGTTTTTCGAAGACTTGTGAAAAAAATTAACCATTCAAAAGACTCAGAATGCCTCATAGATTATACGTTGGGGTGTTTGCTTTCCAAAATGAGGTCATTTTGTGGGTAATTCCATTGTTCTGGTGCTCCAGGGCCTTCAAAAGTGTAATAGGTCGTTAGGAAATTAGATGTGAAAATTCTGCTCCTAGAATGCATGACGGTGCTCCCTGCATGTTGGAACTCTCTATGTGGCCAGGGTGTGAAAAAGTCTCACACATGTGGTATCGCCATACTCGGGGAGATTAGCAGAATGTATTTTGGGGTATAATTGGAAGTATGCCTATGCTGTGTGTGAGGAATAACTTATGACAATTTTGTGCAAAAAAAAAAAAATAATAATAATTTCTTAATTTTCCCAAGAATTGTGGGGAAAATGTACAACTTCAAAAAACTCGCCATGCCTCTTACTTTAACCTTGGAATGTCTGCTTTTCAAAATGGGGTAATTTGGGGGGTATTTGTACATTCCTGACATTTCAGGGCTTTAAGAAATGAGATAGGCCATCAATGCATCAGGTGTGATCAATTTTCAATGATTGGCACCATAGCTTGTAGACTCTCTAACTTTCACACAGACCAAATAATATACACTTATTTGGGTTATTTTTACCAAAAAATAGGTAGCAGTATAGGTTTTGGCCCAAATGTATGAACAAAAATGACTTATTTGCAAAATTTTATCATAGAAACTAAAAAAAAGTGTTTGTTTTTTTTTTTAATTTCGCATTTTTTCATTTATGTCGCAAAAAATAAAAAACCCAGAGGTTCTTAAATACCACCAAAAGAAAGCTCTATTTGTGTGAAAAAATGATAAAAGTTTTGTTTGGGTACAGTGTAGCATGAGAGAGTAATTGTCATTCAAAGTGTGAGAGCGCTGAAAGCTGAAAATTGGTCTGGGTAGGAAGGGGGTATAAACGTCCTGTATTGAAGTGGTTAAACCAGAAGTCTTAACATTGATGTGCAACCAAGAAGCCTAATACACAGTTGAAATACGTGTATGTGAATTATCTGATCTGCTGAAAGATTTGTAATTCGGTTCATTTGCTTTAGAGTTCCTGGTCACCTTTCTGCCAGTATCTGGCCCATCTAACAAGCAAAACTTCAACCCTTTTACATATAAGATAAAGTGCAGCACTTTAAAAATAAATATGGAAACAAATAAAATAAATTAAAGTAAAAATATAACAGCCCCAAAAGAGTCCACAAAAAGTGTATGTCCCACCTCTTAAAGTGCTCAGAAAATCAGACTTAGTGATATCAGTCTTCCATCAACAATACGCACACAGAGCGTATTACCAAAGGGTACTGACCCTTTAAACAAAGAGTGGTCAATCTTCGCTTGAAGCACGTGTCCAAAGCTCCCCCACCTTCACTGGATCTGATTCACCCACACAGGTTAAACCCTTATAGGTGTTTTTATTCACCAGTAAGGCTGCCCATTATACTGCTGAACCAGTGTGAATTTGTAGGGTCGGGGTTTAGCAGCAAGCTCCCACTCAACATGGAAGGGTCAGAGCTGTGCCTATCCTAATTGACCAAGATTAGGTACAAGGAAGACTTTGGAGGCAGATGAAGATACTAAAACTAAAGCAGGACATATATGATGCAAATTTCTTTCCTGCAACCACAAGTTGCAGGAAAGAAAATTGCTTGGTTCTCAACACAGCCGGTGTTGATGAGGGAATTCCTTCCACTAAGCTATTGTGTTCACCCAGTGGAACTGGCTGAGATTCGATCCATTTATGCTCTGCTTAACACATGTACCTGTAGGCACCACACAGTCCTATCAGCACAGTTGTTTTTGAATGTTTTAGGGAAGGTCAGGTTTACTTCAACAATGTTAAATATTTTAATGAAATTTTATGACTTAAGAAAACTTCTCAACAAATTGCATTACGTTGCCGAAGCTCACACTTGATTAAACAGCAAGCACTTTCTGGTGCCACCTAAATGAGTGTAATCAGATTTAGGGTATTGGGCAACAACTGCATCTTAACTTTCCTGTATGCGTACTATATAAAGGACCTAGAACTGATTTGTGGTTATTTGGCTAATAGATATATACAGTATTTGCTACTTTGCCATTTGACCATTTCTCTCATCCATTTTTACCTATTCAATCTGTTGACAGTCCATGATTTTTCAGTTTATCATTTCAGCTAACGCATGTTTGTTGATGGTAATTTTTAAAGAAATGGTTAATATTCTTTCTCAAGAAAGGTAAAACATTGCTCAAGAACTGCTAAATGTGTAATTGCTGCAGTCATTTGCTTGTAGAAATATCTGGGGAGGCTTCTTAATTTGAAAGTGCGAGTCATAGTGACAGCTTTGTGAGAGAAGATCCTCAGAATCAGAACAACCTAGCACGCTAGATTAACTCACTGTTTTTCTGTATTTGGTGACATGTCAGAAAAATGCTGCTGTAATTAGACAACTAGAACTTTTTAATGTAACAGTGTGATGTGAGTGTATGTAGTATCTGGTAACACAAATGTAATTTGCCGTATGTGGTCTTTTGATGCTAAGGTTAAATGATTTATGTCCTGCAGAAGACTACCTAATTACATATTGTGTGTAATTAGTATTTATCTTTTGCTGCATTTAGTGATGAATGAGAGTGCACCTGGTGCATGCTAAATGATGGTTTCTCATGGCACATCTCCATTTAATTGTTGGGTGACTGGAAAAACCAATCAGATATGGGTACCCAGATGAATGTATAGGCCTGTTTTACATTTTCTTCATAGTAACACTTTATAACCACAGTCGATTTTCTATTGTGTTTTAGCAGTTAATTGGACCATTAGTTACATCAGTGTTTTTTTAACATCATTCTGTCTTGTTCACCAGAGGGTATAAACGAATGTAACCTGTAAATTATTGGGCACCTTGTAGTGCTTGCAGTTGTTGTTAGATCACTTACTTTTATATAGTGATGATTGATCTTAAACCTAGTTTTTTTTTTTTTTTTTTTAAATATAGCAAACATAAAAATAAGAAACACCCGCGCCTAGCTAAACAAATAATCATAGTGATGATAAAGTGTGCAGCTGCTGTCTATTTTGTCCAACAAAGGGTTAACCAATAATCCAACTGCATGGAGGTAAGTATAACATGTTTGTTATTTAAAAAAAAAGAAAAAAAACCTTTACAATCACTTTAATCTCAGGCAGAGCTTGCTATAACATAAACTAATAATTATCCAAAAAGTATAATGACATACTGTGAATGCCACTGATGTGATAGTAAATCAACCCCTATGTCACTTTCATTTTCATTTGTCACTTATGTTTACATTTGTACCATTGTCTGTCACTTACTAAAGGCAAAATCACTTTGCACTACAAGTGCACTGCAAGTGCACTTGGAAGTCCAATCGCTTTAGATCTGAGGGGAAGATCTGAAATGAGGGAAAGCTCTGCTGATTTTATCATCCAATCATGTGCAAGAAAAAATTATTTTTTATTTTCCTTGCATGCCCCCCTGGGATCTACAGCGACTGCTCTTCCACGTGCACTTGCAGTGCAAAGTGGTTTTGCCTTTAGTAAATAGTGCAAAAAAGTATTTTGTGCAATCTTGAGTGCATTGTGCCTCGTTCCCAGGGTTTCACCAGAACAACTATGCAAAGATACTCAGGATTACATAAGCATTAAACGGGGGCAACAGTTTTTTACTTTTTTTTTATACTGTTACCTATAAATCTACAAAGGATTTTACACTATGAGAGGCTGTCTGTCCATTTATTTTTCACCTGCCCAATAAACGTGTAGGAGAACCCCTTGAATCGCAACAGGGAGGAGCCTTGGATCCGTGAGTGCAAGACACCAAGGATTGTGGGAAAGGTCCCCCTAAAGACCTCTAAGCCTTGCTGTCTCTCCTTGATATATGGCTAGGAAGTCACCGACATCTGATGAGTGCAGTGAACACACAGGGGAAACCCTGGGAATGAGGCACGAAGCACTCAAGATTGCACAAAAGACTTTTTTGCACTGTCACTTTAATTTTCATCTGTCACTTATGTTTACATTTGTACCATTGTCTGTCACTTACTATCACATCAGTGGCATTCACAGTATTTCATATATCATTTTTGGATAATTATTAGTTTAAGTTATAGCAAGTGCTACCTGAGATTAAAGTGAGTGTAAAGGCTCGTTTTTTTTTTTTTGGTTTTTTTTTAACAAACATAATTATACATTATAATAACAAACATGTTATACTTACCTCCTTTGTGCAATCGGATTTGCACAGAGCAACCAGGATCCTCCTCTTCTCCGGTACCTCTTCTGTGCTCCTGGCCCCTCCTTCTGGTGAGTGCACCCTCGGCCACTAGCTCTCTATGGGGGCACCCGAGCCCAGTCAGTGCTCCGTGTATCCATTCAGACACGGAGCCCCGACTCAGCCCTGCCTCCTCTCTCGCCTAATTGGCTGACTGATTTTGATTGACAGCCACGGGAGCCAATGGCGCCGCTGCTGTGTCTCAGCCAATCAGGAGGAATGTCTGGGACAACTAAGACACTCGTGGACATTGCTGCAGAGAGAAGGGGTTCAGGTAAGTTATTAGGGGTGCTGGGGGGCTGCTACACACAGAAGGATTTTATCTTAATGCATAGAATGCATTAAGATAAAAAACCTTCTGCCTTTACAACTCCGTTAATTTAAAATAGCAAACATGTCATACTTACCTGCTCTGTGCAATTGCCATGCACAGAGCAGCCCCGAACCTACTCTTCTTGGGTCCCTCGCCTGCGCTCTTGGCTCCTTCCCCCCCATTGATCACTGGCTTCTCTGGTGAGAAGTGGCTTGCTATGGAGGCACTCATGCATGCTCGCTTCCCAGCCCCCACATACAGAGTGGAGCCCAGCTCCACCCTCCACTCCCTCATCACTGGCTGTGATTGACAGCAGCAGGAGCAAATGACTCCTGCTTCTGTATCTGAGCCAATGAGGAGGGAGAGAGCTGAGAGAGCTCTCTTGCACATACATAACTGGATTGAGATCGGGCTCAGGTATGTATTTAGAGGAGCTGCATGCAGAAGGTTTTTCATTTTACTGCATATAATGCAGTAAGGTAAAAAACCTTCTGCCTTTAAAACCACTTTAAACCTGTCAGTTTTTTTTATTGATGTCTTTGCTTTGGGGGCATCTTTTGCACTGTTTATAGTGATGGGTGCCCAGGACAAGATCATTTTGTTGTTTTCTCTGTGTGTCACAGTTGAGAAACCTATATATTTTTCTCAAACGGATCTCTTGTGTTGGGTTCTCATCTGGGAAGTGAGGGTATGTTGGCTGGGAAGCAGATTTATGAGTACTCTTAGATTGAGATTCTCTGCTTACATCATTGAGTAACATAATATATTGAGTGTAATTCCTGCTGCTGCAATTACAAGGGAATTGCAGGTTTTTTGCCAGAGCTGTAATTTATGTTCTGGAGAATGCAGCAGGAGCAAAGGGTGCACCCAAAGTTCCAAAGTAGACATGAACACAGCCAAGGATTAGGGGCAAGCTAACAGGTTGAGCATACAGTGCATATAAGACCTTGTTACCCAACCTGTGGCCCATGGGCCACATGCTGCCCATTGGAATCTACTATGCAGCCCTTGGGGCTCCTACAGAGAATAGGCCCTGTTTTGGTGCTTACTCAAGCCAATGAAGGAGACATCTTATTTATCCTTCCCCCAGTACTTAAAGAGTAACTCCACTTGTGATGAGAAAAAAAACATTCCTCCCATGTGAACTATGTACATTGCAAGGATTTTAACAAACTTTGTTTGCAGATTCCTACCTTTTTGTTATTCTGAAGAAATCGCTGTCTGCTTGTGTCCATGTGGGAAAGTGGATCTAATGGGAGTGGTTTCATATTTATCAACCAGCTG
>BLSH010440097.1:1164788-1176671 GCA_018402905.1 Glandirana rugosa
AATTAGTGAAAATACATATAAGTTAAACACCATGAAAAGAAAAGAATCGTTAGTTCCACACGTGACACGTATTCTTTACAAGAAACTAAGAGGACCATTAAATCAAGATGAACCCCATTTTGAAAGTACATCTATTTCCCTCGCACGGGACGTCGAAGTCCATAGGGTTGGGAAAGTCCACATAACTTATATCGCAATTAAAACTACAGTTTAAAGTTAAATGGCATAAAAAGCGTGGTATTCTGCGTGAAAAAAAGGGGGTTTTTCACCCCCTTTCAGAGGGACGCAGAATACCACGCTTACGACGTTTGGGGGGGGGGGAGCAGCCGAGGGGGGGGGGGTTTGCAGCATTCGCACCATAAGACGCAGGGAGACTTTCCCCCACTTTTTGGGGGAAAAAAAGTGCGTCTTATGGTGCGAAAAATACGGTAAATTGAAATTTGACATCAAAATTAACGCTATATTCAATACACCTGAAAGGGTTGGGATACCTGAAGCTGCAGGGCACGCTCCCTTTATCTACATGAAAGTTTTACCCCAAGTAGAACTAAATTACCAGGAGAATCAAAGAACATTTCTTATGCACAGTGCACACCTTGATTGCTAAGAAAAGAAAAGTACCACAAATTGAATATACATAAAAGTGATTAACGAGTAGTAGAAAACCATATGGGAGTTAAATAGCATTCTGAAACTCTCAGCACTTTGTGAAATGCCCTAGGGTATGAAATACATGAAAAAAACCTTCTGCATATATAAACGTTGTATTCAAAGTCTTAGTAAATACGTTTAATACGCCTTCTGTTCTGTTCTGCCATTGATGGATAATAATGCAAACTTATCTGCTCTTGTCCTAAATACACTTCATGTTGTGGAAATTGCGTATTGTTTTTAAAATCTTTAACATTTCTTTATACTTTGTGTCAAAAATTTTCAATAAACATATTGAAACCGAAAGTGTTAGTAAATACTACTAACCGTTATTCCTAAAATTGCTGTCCCCAGTCTACTCTGCGTATATTAAAAAAAAATCAGTGTAAATACCTTCTCTTTTTTTTTTTTATATCCTGTCCAGTTTGGTCATATGATCCAGTGGTTTTATTTCCCCTAGGTAAGAGAGTGCTCGACAATGGTTTTGAATTCCCGGAGTCATGACATCACCCACTGACTTCTATTGCCCATCCATTGTCGGTGCTCCCTTCTCTCCCCTGCAGCAGCCACTGTCTGACAAAGGGAAAGCCAGTACTGCTGGATGACATGACTGGACCAAGCAGGATTTTTAAAAAAAGGGAGTGAGGGAGGCAGCGTTTTTAAGAATATTATTACTAGCCTTATCTTCCACTTTAACAAGGGGTCATGTGACACACTCATTTGCTTTTCTTGTATGTTAGTTATTAGCCTCAAACGTAATATGCTGTATTCATTTGTAAATGCAATGCCTCTCTTTTTTTCCCAGAAGACTGACAAACCAGAGCTGACTGGTAGTGTTGAAACAATTGGCACAACTGAACCTTTACCACAGCCTTTACCCTTTCCACCAAACCTTGCACGATCTAACTCTCCAAAGCTTGACCCTTCAGAGGTGTACAAGAAATCAAAGAACATCTTTGAGGATAAGCGTAAGTAATTCATTTTAATTAGCAGATACCACTCCACGGTTAATAAAACTTGCAATTTCTTGGGCGTTTGTGTATAGTGGCAGCATTTATAATGCTTTTTTGTAAACAAAAGTAATTAGTACATTGTAATTAACATTAACATCTTGTTTAAATAATGCCTTGGAGGTTATGGAGGGAGCTGGAGGTAGCAGGATAAAATTTTGTATAATAGCATTAAAGAAATCCTGGGAGAGTAATCAGGTTTGGAAAAATAAAAGGGTAGTAGAGAAATACATTTTAATTAATACTGCACTATTCCCACTATATATTAATATAAAATTGCACCTGTGCCCATACTATGGACATTAAAATATTTTTGTATTGTTAGCAAAGCACTAAAAGAGATTTAATAAAACACTCACTGACCTCCGTACCTGCTGGTACTGTAAAGTTATTTTTTCTCAGATATTCTCTAAGAACACAACAAAGACTCTAAAGAAAAGTTTTATTGTTTTTAGATATAACGCATATAGACAAGTGAAAAAAAAATTGTGATTTTAGAAATAAAATAGTTCAAATAAAATAGACCAAAGATTGTTCTGAAGTAGAGCTATGGGGAAATATATACTTATCTATCGGTCAGTGTAACCACTTGTTTTAAAGTCCTTTTACTGCTTGTTTTAGGATATGTAAATACTTTAGTGTTCATAGTATGGGCAAAGGTTCACTTTAAGATACTATTTTTAGCCTTTCTTCCTCTACATTTAGGCCCTATTCACACTTTGCAATATCTGCATGGCAATCGCTGCAAAACAAGCAAACAAACATTTGGGTGCCATTATTCGTCAGTGGCACCCACATTTGATGTGATTCTGGCGCAATTGTTGCATGACCTGATCATGCAAACTGCTCTTTAACCACTTCAGCCCCGGAAGGATTTCCCACGTTAGGACCAGAGCACTTTTTGCGATTTGGCACTACGTCGCTTTAACTGACAATTGCGCAGTCATGCGACGTTGTACCCAAACAAAATGTGTGTCTTTATTTTCCCACAAATAGAGCTTTCTTTTGGTGGTATTTGATCGCCTCTGCTTCATTTCTGATCACCGCTATAAACAAAAAAATAGCTTTGCAAAAAAAAAACATATTTCTTACTTTTTTCTAAAATCCAAATCCAAAAAAATTATATAAAAAAAATGTATTCATCCGTTTTGGCCGATTTATATTCTTCCTCATATTTTTGGTAAAAAAAATTGCAATCAACGTTTAATGATTGGTTTGTGCAAAAGTTGCCGCGTTTACAAACCATGAGAATTAATTTCTGCCGTTTGTACATTTTTTTTTTTCACAAGTAATGGTGGCGATCTGCGATTTTTATTGGGGTGGATATGTCGGACATTTTAGACACTTTTTTGGGACCAATGACATTTATACAGCGATCAGAAATAGAAGAATCCACTGATTACTGTGTAAATGTCATTGGCAGTGAAGGAGTTAACCTGCAGGGGGGGATCTAAGGGTTAGGTGTGTTCCCTAAGCGTGTTCTAACTGTGAAGGGGCTGGGCTGCCAGGGGCATAAGAGATCTAACTGATCCCAGTGACAGGGATCAGTAGAACTCTTACATGCCCACTGACAGAGCGAGGACTCGCCATGTTTACACCTCCCCCAAGCAATCACGGCTCACCAGCGGAGATCGAGTCCGCCTGAGCC
The DNA here is from genome assembly GCA_018402905.1 of Glandirana rugosa. Classification (NCBI taxonomy): domain Eukaryota; kingdom Metazoa; phylum Chordata; class Amphibia; order Anura; family Ranidae; genus Glandirana; species Glandirana rugosa. The sequence continues at coordinate 1,168,098 of BLSH010440097.1, forward strand.
GCGGCCACACTCCTGCAGAGTGCGGCGGGCACTAGGGCGCACCGCCGGCTACAGCGCACGCACGAGCCGCCGTTTATAGACAGGGATTCGATGCTAGAGTGCCACTCTGCAGCAGTAAATGTACACAAGCCGGTCGGAAACCGGTTAAAAACCGCATGAAGTGTAACAAAAAGGAGCAAGAGTTTCTTTGCAGGCAAGAAATGCACATATGGCACTTGAATGGTCTGACCCTATGTAACACGCAGAATCGTGTGACAATTTTGCTTTGTAAATCGTGTATTAGGAACGTTTGTCCCGGCTATGCGTTATATAAAAAGATAAACCTTTTACAATTGCAGACCCTCAGTGTTTTAACCATCACCGGTAGAACTTCAAAAGATGTCAATAGAATGTTTTTATTGTACATGTGGACAATTGGAGACAGAACAGCTGAAATAAGATTGAACTTTACGTTAAATCAAAAATACAGAAGATTTTTGTTGTTTTTGTGCAAAGCATGAAATCAGGATGGAGTTGCTAACAATGTTACTCAAATATCATCTGATATTAAAAATAATTCTTACTTGGATTCCTTATTTAAAAATACAGAGAATCCTGTTTCAGTTTTTTTAATTGATTCATCCCATACCCCCATCATTTGGATCCAATATCCACAAGAGATATTGACACCCCCATTTAAGAACCACTGCCATAATTCTACCTTCAGTTTGCTTTCTACACAGTGTGTCGCCAGATTCTCAGTAAATCCTAGTGAGTACATGTTCTGCTTGATGCACATAAATTTAGACTAATATTGGTTGGGAAACCTAGAGGAAGACCAGTTTTCACCTATTGTTATTTGTCAAATTCCTTTACTAGACCTAGCTCTCCAGCAAAAGTGGCAAAAAGGGTTAGGACACACCATTCAACGCTTACACAGGTGCTAACAATGGTCAACTTCTATTCTATGGTCAGCTTCTATTCATTTATGAACTGTTGCTGTAATTGCTTAGCTGTATTAGCTTAAATTTTTCGCTATGTGAATCTGCTAGTGCATGTGCCAAAGCTTCTGTCCAGGTGTGTCTTTGTTGCTCATCCAGTGGCATGAAGGCACTGTAAGCAGGAAACATCTTATAGGCTGGATCAGCAGGTGGAAAAAATGAAAACGAATGCAGTCACCACATTTAAGGATTAATATACTACAATATATTACATTTTTGTTTTTAGATTTAGCACCACTCTGACTGAAAATGGAAACTGGTCTTTATTGAAACTCCTCTGGGACTGAATATATGATTTGCAGCTCCTGATCATCCCCACATACACTTAATATACATACAAATCCCTTATAGATTATGACAGATCTAAAAACTATAAAAGCCTTTTAGAGCATACTGTATTTATACATTATGATGATTCCACTGTGCATTGAGGGGTACAAAAACATACATTGTAGAACAAGAAAGAGTTTTTAGAAGAAAGCTCATGGGCACCGCATCCCATTAGTTAGAAATAGGACACACAAAAAAGATGTTCACATCAGGAGCTGGGATTTGTAAGATGCCAGTAACCAAAATTTCTAAGCTTATGTTAAAATTCATAGATATTATTATATAGATTAAAAACAATTTGAATATCACAAAAGAATATACATATTCTTTTGTGATGTTCAACTTCTTTTTAATCAATATAATAAAATCTATGAATTTTAACATATGCTTGAGAATTTGGATTGCTGGCACCTTAAAAATCCTAGCTCCTGATGTGAGCATCTTTTTTGTGTGTCATACATTGTAGAACTTGGCCCAAACATTCCCCTGTGCTTAAAATGGGCTTTAAAGGAACACTTTGCCATGAGATGCATCAGCAGTGATGAAATAATTCAAAAGGAAAAGTATGTCCCAAAAGCAAGAACCCAAAGTTTTGAGATGAGGTTGCTGTTATTTATATTGTACATATTTAGTAATGAATGTGTTGAATATCCCAGCAAACAAAAAAAGGAAGCCTTTCTCCTTCTTGAAACCCAGAGGAAACTTTAATGAATATAGTCCGGTACAAGGCTAATGCACCTGCTCTTTTAATGCATTTCAATCTGCTAGGAGCTTAATCATAGAGGAAATGAAAATACTTAAACCCATAACTTATGGTCGCTTATTTGTTTTTAAGCACGGTTTAGAAAAAGTAAGAAAACATCACCTTTGGTTACCTCAGTGGTACCTGAAGATTTTGCACCAGTCTTAGTAAAAGATAATTGTATATAACTACTGTCGTGACCAAGTGTGATTTATTGCCGTCATCCCTTATTGATACAATTTAAGTGGAAAAAAACCTCTAATGATGGGATTTTTTAGGCAATTAAAGAATAAACCATTAAATGTAGAAAATCATATTGATAAAATGTCTTGTATTTTATTCTCTTATATTAAAAGTATTTTGAGAAAAGATAAAAACATATAAGCATGATCCAATCCTATACATTATATGCAAGCAAACTTAGATTAATGAGATGGTATTTCCCAACCACTTCATGATGGGCCTGGATGTTGCCACAGCTACAAGTCCATTGGGGCTTTAAGCCCCAATGGTTTATTCTTTAATTGCCTAAAAAAATCCCATCATACGAGGTTTTTTCACTTGAATTGTCTTAGTAAAAGATTTACTGTACCTTTAGCTGTACTTGATGGTACAGCAGTGCAAATAATTGGGGTGGACGGCTACTATTGTGAACTCTTGTTGATTATCTTTGTGAGATGCTTGTTCTTAAGGCAAGCTGTCAGGAAATGTGAATGTCCAGCGTAGAGCTCTAAAAATAGGCAATATTCCCTATTTATAGCCTAAGCGCATCATATACTCTTTAAAGAACTGTAGCATGGCTGTGGAAGTGTTTATTAATCCAGTTGCACTTGGGTAGGTGCGTCTCTTAAAACAAGAAACGGAAGTACATTCCTTTGATACATCAGCCTGAGAGGAAATCCCATGTGTGCTCTGTTTCGCACTGTAATCTTGCTGTTGTGACATTTTGGCTGCCTGTCCTCCGAGTCATCTTCTACACATATTAGGCTTCTCTGCAGATGTTTGGCTTTTGCTTCATAGAAGTAAAATAAAAATTAAGATAAAACCCCAGAACATAATGAAAAAAAGTGTTTTCTTAGCAGATCATTTTGTATTGATTTCATATTTTTTTTTTTACTTTATTCCTCTTTATAAATGTTTGCTTTTACAAGAAGCCATCTGTAACCTTAATTCAAGTTGTTAAATTGTTGGATTTTAGACACAGACAGTATGCACAAGGCCCCTTTCACACTTGTGCAACTTGTCCTGCAACTTTAGACTGCACAGTCGCATAACAAGAAGTTCCCCATAATTTCCAATGACAACCATTCATATATGTCCAACTTCAAGGCGTGCCGACTTCAAAGTAGTTCCTGCACTACTTTGGTCCGACTTTCATGCGAGTTGAGATCCATAGACCTCAAGTTTGCACAGGCATTCCCTGAAATCGTATTAAAATTGCATCATCAAAATTGCACGACTTTCACGTCGCGGCAGTGTGAAAGGGGCCTAAAGTTGCACTGGATCAGTGCTTGCAGCATAACTAAAGCCGAAACTTTTTTTTTTTTTTTTTTACTGTCTTGCTTTTTATATTACACGGACAAAAGGTTTTAGTACTGTGTCCCTTCTGGGTAAAGTCACCCTCACTATTTGTTCTGGTGACCATTGTTACTGACTAAATTCCTAATGGGTTGGTGGCTATTAATGATATGTCATCTTCAAAGTAACATAAATTATTAGCAAAAATAACATGCAGACTTTAATAGTTGCACACCATGTGGTGTGTGGTGATTCAAGGGTTAAGTAGGTGGAGGTGTAGAAAAGAAAGCAATATGCTATTGAGCCAAATATTTTTATATTTGTATATTCTTATATAATTTTAACAATTTATGATATTTAATAAAGGGCTGGTTTTATAAAAATGATCATTTATGAAAGATACTCTGAAAGATTTAAATGACTTCATAAAATACATTGCAATATTAAAAAAAAAAAAAAAAAAAAGATAATTTATGGGTACCGTTAAAGAGGTTGTAAAGCTTCTAAAAAAAAAAATACAAAAAATAAAACCCTACAAGAGAAAGGCATAATGAGCTAGTATGCATCGCATACTAGTGGAATACGAAATACTTACCTTAGAGTGCTGACTCCGATACAGGGCTTCGTTCTGAGTACAGGGCCAACATCTTCCACCCAAAGTTACTTCCGGGTTCGCGGCTCCAGTGCTATGATTGGCCGGAGCCTCGACGACGTTGGTAACGGCACGGCCCCCTAGAAACAGCACCAAGCGGCCCGTTTCTTCAGTGCATATGTGCCGATGACATCAGCACATGCAGATACAGGGAATGTCTCCTAAACTGGTTGACAACCATTTTAAAGGCCACATGTTCTTTTTGCAAATGGCCATTGTCACAACAACAGACAATAATTTCAAATCTAACCTTTTGCAATTGCAGAATTGAAGAAAAATTTTCCAATGGGGACACCTGTTCTATTGATTTCTGTCCAAGTGGGGAAGTTACCTAACAATAAAAAGATTTACTGTCATGACTCCACAAATGAAGGGAAATATCGCAATTGGGACACAGACATTTTTATTCATAAAGTGGAATATGTTAGTTTATGTATAGCCAAAACTTTAGTTTTCTATAGAGAAAGGAAAAATACAATTTTAATTTGTACTATATGTCCTTTGGGGAGATTTCCCTTCACTTTCTGTTCTGGTGAATTAACAGGAAGTGAGGATAAACCTTTACATAATGAGGGGAATATTCCTCTTTGTTGTCACCAGGCTATGCCCTCTTTGAAAGATTTACCCCCACCTCCTACACTATATTACCAAAAGTATTGGGATGCCTGCCTTTACACACATGAACTTTAATGGCATTCCAGTCTTAGTTTGCAGAGTTCAGTATTGAGTTGGTCCACTGTTTGCAACTATAACAGCTTCAAATCTTCTTGGAAGATTTCCACAAGGTTTAGGAGTGTGTCCATGGGAAGTCATTTGGTGGAGGGGGGGTTATGGTGTGGGGTTGTTTTTCAGGGGTTGGGCTTGGCCCCTTCGTTCCAGTGAAGGGAACTCTTAAGGTGTCAGCATACCAAGACATTTTGGACAATTTCATGCTCCCAACTTTGTGGGAAGAGTTTGGGGATGGCCCCTTCCTGTTCCAATATGTCTGCGCACCAGTGCAGAAACCAGGTCCATAAAGACATGGATGAGTGAGTTTGGGGTAGAGGAACTTGACTGACCTACACAGAGTCATGAGCTCAACCCCATAGAACACCTTTGGGATGAATTAGAGTGGAGACTTCGAGCCAGGCCTTCTCGTCCACATCAGTGCCTGACCTCATGTGCTTCTGAAAAAACGGTTAAACATTCCCATGGACACACTCCTAAACCTTGTGGGCAGCCTTCCCAGAAGAGTTGAAGCCATTATAGCTGCAAAGGGTGGGCAGGCATCCCAATACTTTTGGTAAAATAGCGTATTTTGGTGATGACGCTAAAATTATGGGTTCCTTATAACTTTCTGTTTTAGTAACAACAGTTCTTTTTTTTCATACTCTATTCAAAACTGGAAACAATGATTTGCCTATACATTTTGGGTTAAAGGATAAGTTCACCATTGGTGACATGTTACACCTATATTCATACCTGTAAAAATGTGCATTTATTATTTCTTTCTAAAAAGTGAACTTTTCCTTTAAGCTCCAGGCCTTCTTCAGAGCATCCTGGCACCACTAAATTATTACTCAATTTATGACGACATAGCTGCTCTAGAAACAATTCCGTCAACAAAACAGCACTGTAAATTGTTTGGTAATTAGACATATAAAAACCTAATTAGGCTTTCCTGATACTTTACTATAAAGATAGCAGTCACAGTCTACCTTTTAATATAGAGTATGATATGGGAACATGAGACAAAACTTTGACATGTCCATGCTGTTGTCAGGCACTGCACCATGAAAATGACCAAAAAGTGTCTGTTCTCAAGATTTGCGCTACAATTATAGAAACGACTACAGATAGAGAAGAAAATGTATTCAAATATTACTTTATTTCAGCTATTCAGCTGGTACAGCAATTTACTGCTATAAAGCAAATTGCTTACTGTCATCATTTTAACAGTAAGACAGTCATGTGAAATAGACATTTTTTTGCTTCCTGCTTTTAAGTTTTTGTATTTGTTTTAATAAAGTAATTCTGTGACAGGTTTCACTTCAATCTCACAGATTTAATATAATTGTTTAACCTCTTCAGTGACCAGAGGTCAGCGAAGCCCAGATGTCCAAACCAAATTTAGTAGCATCAATATGAGTGGGTTGACTTGACAATAATTCCAACTAATTTGCAGACCTAAATATTTTTACATTATTTTTTAAAAGGGCTTTTATTTTGTAAAATGTTTTAATAAATTCCCTGCTCAGGTTTCTTATAGAGTATGAAAGTCATTTTTAAGAAATATATTTCTTTCTAGTGCACATGATTGACCTAGAAAATAATACAGTAGCAGCTGTCACTGACAGTTTATAAATGAAATTGTGATCATTGTTAAAGCTGATATGATGACCACATGATCGGGAATCATGCTGACTTGTTCCCATTTGCTAGTGGATCTGTACAGTCTTTGCTGAAAAAGAGGAATGTAGATTACCATTAGCATAGTGTAGGGGAGCATTAATTAATGTAGACGTTAAGGAGTCAAAAAATCCCAAGTGTAACCAGTGCCAGGACAAGGTCATCCAGTGCCAGAGATGGCAAACTGCACCCCCCCCCCCCCAATGTGCAAGCTTAGTGGATCTATGTTCACCAGTCACTCACTGCCGCTGTCACTTCTTATGCCAACCTTGTAACAGAAGGAAGGCACCCCCATCCTTACAGTAAAAACCATTGCACCCAGGGCAGGTGCCCTCTCGCCTACCCCTTGTCCCAGCCCTGAGTGTAGCTAAGGCCTGCATTTTTTTGTGGTGAAATAATAGGCACACTAAAGCCTATCATACATAGCTCAAATTATGCCCGATTCCTACTGATGCTGCTGGTGTTAACTGTTCAGTCAAAGGAACCGGGTGAAAAATTGTCAGCTGAACAGCGCCTGCATCCAGTCAGATGCAGGCACTGTTCAGGTTATCCGACAGATGCAAGTAATAAGTATAAGGCTTCATGCACACAGGACGTTAAAAAACATCCTAAAAACATCAGTAGCTTATCAGTGATTTTTTCAGCTGTTATTAGCGTTATATTACCGGCGTTTTTTCGCCTTTTTAAAGGGCCAGCGTTTTGTTTTTTTTCCCTCAATTGATCTAAATTGTCCAAAAACGTTGGGGATCTGCGTTTAGCAGTGTTTTGGAGCGTTTGAACGTTTTTACAGCTGAAAAAGTCTCTCAGAACCCACTGGTCTTGGGTTTTTTTTTTACAGCTCAAAAATGTCACTAAACAGTTGATAACGGCCTATGTGTGCATAAACACATAGGATAACATGTTGGAGAGTTTGACTGTCGAAAAAAACGTCTGAAGCTAAAAACAGCTGCTGTAAAACAGTTAAAATACGTCCTGTGTAAGAAAGGTTTATATATGTAACATTTAATCGATTAACAGCTAAATGTACACTGATTTAATCAAAATGATATTTGTTAAACATCTGAAATGTATAGTGAAGGTCCCTTTTCGGAGTACTCAGGAACTAAAGGTTGCCCACCCGCAATGTTACACAGCAGGATCCCAATAGGGGTGTGGCAGAGTGGGAGGGTAATCAAGGCAAATCATACATATACCAGGAATAACTAAATGACTGGCCTCATACACCCTATGAACTGGACGCTCTGAGATTGGGACCTAACACAAAACACATAACATGTGATTTCAGATGTCACTAACACACATGTTCGTTCTATTTTCCAACATGTAATGTTAAATCTTTCAATAAAAATCTATTGAAATAAAATACGTCCTGTGTGCATGAGGCCTAAGAACACAATAGCCAGCATTCTATCCAGGCTCTTTAGCATGGATGGAGGAATCTTTTTGAAACCTTTCATTCAGCCTGCAGGCTGAATGAACCGAAACCTGGAGGGGACTATACACATGCAGTAAATTTAACTTGGCTTACCGAGTTTGACACTCAGCAGTACCTGTCAAACAGCGGCGGCTGGTGTGGGAGGGGCGCTGGGGCGCCGCCTCCCCGCCGGCAAAAGACGAGAAAAAAAAAAAAGTCAACCCCGCCCACCTACAGGTGGCGCCGGTACATTGACTTTCTTTTTTTTTTTTTCTTTCGGCTCCTTGGCTGTCACATGACAGGCCAAGTAAGTGAGCCTATTGGTCGGCCATTCACGCCTATGCATGTGCGCTTCTTCCTGCGGCCATGCATAGGCTGATTGGCTGCCCTGAGCCTCCGCTCAGGGTGATTGGATGAGGGGCCGGGGGCGGGTCACTGTGGCAGCGGAGGTGACTTCCGCTCCCACAGAGACCATGACCGCCCGGGGACGACGAGGGGGGGACAGCCGCTCTCGCATGCCGAACTCTGCAGACCCAGCGCGCTCTCGCAT
>BLSH010440097.1:1178725-1197157 GCA_018402905.1 Glandirana rugosa
CACTGTGTCCACCCCCGTCAAACGTCGGTCACTGTGTCCACCCCCGTGTCACTGGCTGCAAACTGCCCCCACCTGTGTCACTGGCTGCAAACTGCCCCCACCTGTGTCACTGGCTGCAAACTGACCCCACCTGTGTCCCTGGCTGCAAACTGCCCCCACCTGTTTCACTGTATACTGTGTCCTGTGATGCTGATCTGTATACTGTGTCCTGTGATGCTGAGCTGTATACTGTGTCCTGTGATGCTGAGCTGTATACTGTGTCCTGTGATGCTGATCTGTATACTGTGTCCTGTGATGCTGAGCTGTATACTTTGTCCTGTGATGCTGAGCTGTATACTCCTGACACAATATGTGGAATACAGGGGACGGAGTGGGTGGATTCTATAAGGGGCGGGGCTTATTAAAAGTAGGAGGGGTCAAAGGGAAGGGCGGGGCCTGGCGCCCCCCCATCCAAAAACTTCACCAGCCGCCACTGCTGTCAAACCTATCAATTAAAGACTAACTCCACATTTGTTGAATAAAAAACAATCCCTTCTGACTGATCAATGCACATTGAATGGATTTTACCAAATTTTGTGTCGGATTCCTACCTTTTGTTGATCTGAAGAAATAGCTGTTTTTTTTTACCATGTCCTTTTGTAGACTGATTCTAATTGAGAGGGACTGGTTCATTATAATTCGCTGGTGCCCTGTCATTGTTCCAATGAGCAAAGCTGCAGGGTCTGTATCCCTTTAGAAGTATTTATTCATTTGGGAGTATCTCAACAAATTCCTAATGCAGAGGAGGCTTAAAATTGAACACCGTAGAACACTGAGCAGCAGAATCTCTTTCCAGTTTCGTGCTGCTTAAGTTCTAACACTATGAAACTGGCTGATATTTCAGTGCATGAAAATCTTGTAGCTTATTTGTCACTGTGTTAAATATGCAAATTGGCGGCACCTGGAAAATAGCAGGAGCCTTAATGTGATTTCACTTATCTCTGATCCCTGAAAAATGTGATCTTTTAGGCCTCATACACACGGGCGTATATAAAATAATAAACAAAACGTCGGGCCCGACGTCAAGGAAAAAAAGTTTTTCGCCGTTATGCATTGGCGTTTTTGAGCGCTAGTGAGCGTCGGCGTCAATAGACGTTTTTTTAAAAAAAATCATTCCTCTGCTATTTTTCAACCTCAAAACGTCGGCGTCAAAAAACGCCGGAAAACGCCGGTACAATATTAGGTGGCGTTTGGTGGCGTCTCGTGGCATTTTGCGGCGCTTTTTGATACGCCGACGCCATCTACAGCTCAAAAACGCCGACGTTTTTTATGTGGCCATTGACTAACATGGGGAGCAGAAAAAAACGTCAGTAGACGCCGGCGTCAAAAAACGCCCGTGTGTATGAGGCCTCAAACTCCGTTCACCTGAAGTGTAGTCACACACCATATGCAAAGGGTGACTGGGTTCGATATCAGAGCATTGACATTTCCCCCTCCAGCATCATTTATAGGTATTTGTGATGCATGCTGTTTAGCAGTTGTAGCAGTGTTAACTGGCTAAACATAATGGCAGATTCAATTCATTGCTAATGGTTTGCAGTGAGAACATTGTAGTAATCTGACTTCTCTTTTTCATTGGTGTGTGTTTCTTGTTTGTTCATTTATAGCTCCCAATACAAAGGACTTGGATGTTTTCTTACGAAAACAAGAATCTGGCTTTGGATTTCGGGTTCTCGGGGGAGATGGGCCAGACCAGGCAGTGAGTACTGTACTTAGTGATTCCATTAAAGTTGTCATGTAGTGCTTCGCTAATTATTCTGAATGAACTAGACAAATGTGAGTTTTTATGTAAACCATTGTGCAACTTATACATTTTCTGAATATAATAAATTTTACAGTATATCATTTTCCTATTTTCCTTTTACTATAAGCAGTAAAAGGTTCTATTACCCAGCCATATACAGTTTCAATTTTGGCTGATTCCTATTGAAATTTAAGTTGTGGCTGGCCTTATCAATACCTCCGGGCCTGACAAACTTTGTAAAGTTGTTGGATGATCAGTGACTTCATGCAGTCATTTATAGCCACCGTTCAAGTATTCTGACAGTCGTAGGTGCAAACTGCCTAAATACGATAGTTGGCTGTGCAGACTCCTCCATCCACACTGGTTAGCATGGATGGAGGAATCTGTTGGGAATAATGTTTATGGTAGATTTAGCTTAATTAAGCAAATTCATGCAAAGAGCAGCCTGTTGTACAAATACACTAACTCATACATCTATTTAGATTAAGTTTACTGTTTATCGATTAATATAAGGTAACTTCATTTTTTTTTTTACAGTAGGGTTCTGCAACAAAACAGAACAGTAGCCCCCCAACACCACCATCCAAACAGAAGTTGATCACTTAATCGACTTCTGTCAAAGGAGCGCATTGGAAAACTTTTTGCTGCTCGGTGTATTGTGACAGCTCAGAGAGGATTCTATCTATCTCGTTTGCCCTCTGGCTGAACCAAAAAAAAGTGTATGGCCCTCTTAAAGTGTTTGTTAGGCTAACAAAAAAATTGGATCCTGTTCCTTTAAAGCATGTTATGCAGCTTGTGCTGTGTAATTTGGCCCCCGTAACACCTGAAATACCAGGCTGATCCTGCCTGGTTCTGCCCTCCCCCTGTAAACTGACCGCGGTTTATCATGGTTGCTGAGCCTTGACACCATGGTCAGTTTATGTGCCTCCGTCATCCGCTCTCTCCTCTGTCATCTCTCCCCCTCTTTCCTCCCTGCCTGTCAGCTCTGCCCGCTCCTAGGTCCCCCCCCCCCTCCTACTGTAAGAATAACTGTGTTTTAGTTCTATAGTTCTCTCTGTTAGATAACATTAAGCTCCCTAGTGTATGTGATTTATAAAAAAATATGCTGCCTAATACCTTATTTTCGAGTGCCACTCGGCGCTCACGTGACTGCCAGCTGGTCTCCTCTTCTCCTCTCCTCCTCCCGGCTGACTTCAGTGGGGGATACCCAGCCCCTCCCTCCGCAGCTATCAGATTGGGAGAGGAGACCAGCAGGCAGTCACGTAAGTGCTGAGCGATGCTTGGAAATAAGGTATTAGGCAGCATATTTTTATAAATCACATACATTGGGGAGCTTAAAGTGGATGTAAACCCTCACATATACCTAGTGAAATGAACAGCCTCAGATAATACACAGAGATGAAACAAATCTCCCTAGGTTTTACATCCATATCGGCTGTCTTCATCATTAGATACTATTTAGAAAGTGCCCTTCATGTTAGGCCTCTTTCACACTTGTGCGACCTGAAAGTCACACGATTTTACCACATTTTTTGCCGCGATTTTGATGTGACTTTAAGCAATGCCTGTGTAATCTTGAGGTCTATGGACCTCAAATCGCATCAAAGTCGGACTAAAGTAGTGCAGGGACTACTTTGAAGTCACTGCAACCTGAAGTTGCACAGATATGAATGGTACTCATTGGAAATCATGGTGTACAACTTGTCATGCGTCTTTGCAGTCCCAAGACGCAGGACAAGTTGCACAAGTGTGAAAGGGGCCTTAGCATTTTTTCTCTTACTGGTTAGCATTGCATAGAAGCCTGGGCACACAGCCAAGGCAGCCGATTGGAGGAGAAGCACACACCCCCTCTACATATAGGTAGAGACTGTCAGCTCTGTTCGTTCTATAGTCCAAAGCATTGCTAATCTATAGAACCCCCTCCAACACAAAATTCTGGCTGCTTTTATCATATGTGATGGAATACTTGTCAGGCTGATTACAGAGGAAGGCAGGAAGAGACAGCTATGAGACACAGGGCTTTGGAGAGAGATAAGAATACATTGCAGATCTATATGCCCAGCTCAAATTTCATGAATCGGGTTTACATCCACTTTAATGTTATCTAACATAGGGAACTATAGCACAAAAAAGTGGCTTTACAAACACTTTAAGCCTTTGCCTTAACCGTTTGCCAACTGTCCGGCAGGTTGGCACTGCCGCGCGAATCGCCGTAGCTGTACAGCGTCTCGCACAGCCGCAGTGGCTGTGAGAGCATGCCTGTGGGTTGGGTGCACTCGATGTCCGCCGGCGACCCGCAATTGCCAGTTACAGAGGCAGAACAGAGATCTGCCAGTGTAAATACGGCGGATCTCCGTTCTGTCAGGGGACATATGACAGATCTAATGTTCCCAGTGATCGGGAACAGTTAGATCTGTCATGCCCCTGCCAGCCCAGCCCCCACACAGTTAGAACACAGTGAGGAAACACACTTAACCCCTTGATCGCCCTCTACAGTTTAACCCTTTCACTGCTAATGACATTTATACAGTAATCGTGGCTATTTTTAGCTGTTATCTCTGTATAAATGTCATTGGTCCCAAAAAAAGTGTCAGAAGTGTCCGATCTGTCCGCCGCAGTCCCGATAAAAATTGCAGATCGCCGCCATTACTAGTAAAAAAAAAATAATAATAATAAAAATGCCATAAATCTATTCCCATAGTTAGTAGACGCGATAACTTTTGCGCAACCCAATCAGTATAAACCTATTGCAATTTTTTTACCAACAATATGTAGAAGAATATATATCAGCCTAAATTGAGGAAGAAATTCATTTTTTTTACTTTTTTTGGGGGATATTTACTATAGCAAAACATAAAAAATTTTTTTTTTTTTTTCAAAATTGTCTTTTTTGTTTATAGCGCAAAAAATAAAAACCGCAGAGGTGATCAAATAGCACCAAAAGAAAGCTCTATTTGTGGCAAAAAAAAGGACGTAAATTTTGTTTGGGTACAACGCTGCTAAAAAGTGCTCTGGTCAAGAAGGGGGCAAATCCTTGCAGTGCTGAAGTGGTTAAAGAGGAGCTCCAGGCCACCCCCCCAAAAAAAATAAAAAGTTAGTAGCTACAAATGCTGTAAATTCTGACTTTTAATATTAAGGTACTTATCTGTCCAGGAATCCAGCGGTGTCCTCACCCGAGCCAATTTTTCAGTTGGCTTTCGGGTGCTGATGCCGCCATCTTGACTAAGGGAAACTGGCAGTTAAGCCTTTCAGCTTCATAGCCGGTTTCCAATGCGCATGTGTGAAGCACGCTGTGCTTTGTGTATGGACCGGCTATGGGGGGGGGCAACTTCAGGCTCAACTTGCTGCGACAAACTGAGCCGGAAGTGGGAGCGGTTACCTGTCAAAACCAGGGGCAGAAAAGTGTAGCTTCTCAATTTTGGATGGAGCTCCGCTGTAAAGGAGAAGTTCAGCTTTTTAAAAAAAAATATAAAAAAAAATAAATTCACATTTTTTAGCAGGTAAAAAAAATGTGCAATTATTTTTTTTTACTTGGTGCCAGGAAAGCTGATCGCAGATGCTATGCAGAACTCCTGCAGACTTAGCAGACTCAGCGTATCTGTCTGCTTGTACGGGCAGACAGTTGCACACTGATAGGAAGAATGAATGAACTACCAGAGCGCTCAACAGCGCGCCACAAGCTGACGACCTTAAAGGCTGTTGGGACTTGTAGTATCCCATTCACACTGTGAATAAATGACGTGGTGTTTTTTTCAAAGGGCACCTGAAGAAGATGCCCGCTCGCTGTCACTGAAGGGGAGAGACTACAGCAGCTGGAACATGTCACAGGTTCCACCCCTATGGGTGTAACGTAGCATGTTCCAAAGATGAACTTATCCTTTAAAGTGTATCCAAATGCATTTCCCCCTCCCATTTTGATAGAGAAGGGAAACGTTGGACCCTCTATAGCAGGGTTTCTCAACTAGGGTTCCTCCAGAGGTTGCTAGGGGTTCCTTGAGTAATGGTCAATTTCTACCTCTCTAATAAATTCCCAATTACACCATTGATCTTTTTAGCTATCTGTAAGGGGGTAATTCTTCCCAATGACCACAAGTGTAAGGAGCATTCTTCCCATTGACCATCACACTAATGTATCATGAGTTGTAGATTTTTAATTTTTAGCAGGGGTTCCCCGAGACGGGAGAACTATTTCAAGGGTTCCTCTGTGTTAAAAAAGTTGAGAAAGGCTGCTCTATAGTTTTTTTTATTGGGAGGTTCACCCTATATCTTCTGGTGACCATTGCCTCTGAGGATAAGAGTGATGGTAAATCTAAAATTCAGAGTTGTCACAAAAGCTTGAATAGAGGGGTATTCTTCCAGTGAAGACGCTTATTCCAGAGGCAGCTGTCTAGGAGAGGATTCCCTTTACAGAGATTTCTACTTTATTCCCGTTGAGACAGAAATGAAGGAAATCTTCCCAGTGGGACACATACGGCATAAAAAAAAAGGCTTTAAATATCCACAGCTGAAAAAAAAAAGTTTTGCTTCAGATATATTTTAAGTACGCCAGTATGACTGGGGGGTGTAGAAGAAGGTGACTATTTGGGCTTTGAGCTGGTGATCAGGAAAGAAAGCAGTATAGAATGTATTTGATTTATCACTCCGATAAATGCATCACTATATAATTAATGTTGTGCTTTACTGTATTTGAGGAAGAGCAAGGCATTTAAAACGATTTCTGAGAAGACTGTAATCAAATAGCTGGGATAAATAATTAACAGTCCTTGTGTTCTGGCAGTAAGTGATTCCAGGTACCTGCAGAGTCTGCACACTGTGTTATGGATTGCTTTTCCACTGTGCATGTCCAATAATTTCATATAATTGAAAAAGACAGGAAACACAGAAACAAAGCACATACAGTTCCTTCACTGTCATCTCTGGCCTGACAGAATAGTTTAAGAATCATTGGCTCTCATCTTAGTGCAAAGGACATGGCCTGATTTAAATCTCCTGCTGAAAATAGAAGAAGTCTTTTGTCTAGGTAGACCTTTCTTATCTGATGTCATGTAGAGGTCTAGTGTGTGCCATATGTCACCTGTGGTTCTTGGAGAGAAAAAAATGACCTGAAAGTTTAACTTGCTCACTTCTTCTTCCAAGCAAAACATATACAGTGGGTATAGAAAAGAATCACCCCCTTTAATAGAATCACATTTTGTTGCTTTGCAGCCTGAAATAAATACAGAGTTTTTGTTTTATCCAGCTGTGTTTACTCAGTACAACTTATAATATCCAAGTGAAAGATATAGCACCAACCTGTCAGAAAATCACTGTTTGAAAAAGGATCACCCCCTTGTGTCACTATTTTGTTGAACCACATTTTCCTTTAATTACAGCCTCTAGTCCAGCGGTCCCCAACCTTTTTGGCACTGGGGATCGGCTGCATGGAAGAAAATTATGCCAAGGCCCGGGGTGGGTGATGCGGTTTGTCGCTGGCAATGGCTGGTGTTGGCGCATCAATCATCACAGCACCATTGTTGATATGGTGTTAGGATGATTGAAGCGCATTGTTTCTATTATTACATTGTAAAATAAAATGAAATGGCTCAATTCACAATAATGCAGAATCAGTGGGAGCCCTGAGCGTGTCACTTGCCACGTCACCTGCCACCAGATGTGAATTGTCACATCACCTGCCTTCAGATGCAGCTTGTCACTTGCCACATCGCCTGCCACCAGATGCAGCTTGTCACTTGCCATGTCACCTGCCACCAGATACAGCGTGTCACTTGCCACGTCACCTTCCTTCAGATGCAGTTTGTCACTTGCCACGACGCCTGCCTTCAGATGCAGCTTGTCACTTGCCACATCGTCTGCCACCAGATGCAGCTTGTCACTTGCCAGGTCACCTGCTACCAGATACAGCTTGTCACTTGCCACGTCACCTTCCTTCAGATGCAGCTTGTCACTTGCCACGTTGCCTGCTTTCAGATACAGCTTGTCACTTGCCACATCGCCTGCCACCAGATGCAGCTTGTCATTTGTCATGTCACCTTCCTTCAGATTCAGCTTGTCACTTGCCACGTCGCTTGCCTTCGGATCCAGCTTGTCACTTCCCATGTCGCCTCTCACCAGATGCAGCCTGTCACTTGCCACATCACCTGCCACCACATACAGCTTGTTACTTGTCATGTCACCTTCCTTCAGATGCAGTTTGTCACTTGCCATGTCGCCTGCCACCTTGCAGCTTGTCACCTGTCACCAGATGCAGCTTATCACTTGCCACATTACCTGTCACCAGATGTAACTTGCCATATTGCCTGTCACCAGTTGCAGCTTGTCACTTGCCACGTCACCTGCCAAGCTTATCACTTGTCACATCACCTGCCTTGAGATGCGGATTGTCACTTTCCAAGTCACCTACCGCTAGATACTGCTTGTCACTTGCCACGTCACCTACCGCTAGATACTGCTTGTCCCTTGCCACATCACCTGCCTTCAGATGCAGCTTGTAACTTGCCACGCCGCCTGCCTTCAGATGCAGCTTGTCACTTGCCACATCGCCTGCCACCAGATGCAGCTTGTCACTTGTCACGTTGCCTGCCTTCAGATGCAGCTTGTCACTTGCCACCAAAAGCAGCTTGTCACGTACCTTCAGATGCAGATTGTCACTTGCCACGTCACCTGCCACCAGATGTGGATTGTCACCTGCTACCAGATCTGGATTGTCACTTGCCACGTTGCACCAGATGCGAATTGTCACTTGCCACGTTTCCTAACACCAGATGTGGACTGTCACTTGCCATGTTGCTTGCCACCAGATGTGGATAATCACTTGCCACATCGCCTGCCACCAGATGCGAATTGCCATGTCGCCTGCCACCAGATGCGGATTGTCAATTGCCAAGTTGCCTGCCACCAGATGTGAATTGCCACTTGCCACTTTGTCTGCCACCAGATGCGGACTGTCACTTGCCACGTCACGTGCCACCAGATGCGGACTGTCACTTGCCATGTCACCTGCCACCAGATGCAGCCTGTCACTTGCCACGTCACCTGCCACCAGATGCAGCCTGTCACTTGCCACGTCACC
This sequence comes from Glandirana rugosa, assembly GCA_018402905.1. NCBI lineage: Eukaryota > Metazoa > Chordata > Amphibia > Anura > Ranidae > Glandirana > Glandirana rugosa. Next base: position 1,187,578 of record BLSH010440097.1, read on the forward strand.
TGCCACCAGATGCAGACTGTCACTTGCCACGTCACCTGCCACCAGATGCAGACTGTCACTTGCCACGTCACCTGCCACCAGATGCAGACTGTCACTTATCACGTCAAAGGCCCCAGACACGGATTGTCAATTGCTATGTCCCCTGACACCAGATGTGGATTGTCACTATCCTGCCACCAGCTGAAGTTTCCCACTGTTACCTGCCACCAAAAAATACCAGATGCAGCTTGTTACTTTTTTAAATTATAAAGGCAATTTGGTGGCAGGCAACAGTGGCCGCACATAAGGAGGCTTCTCTCCCCAGCTTTCCAGTAATTTCTCTGCTGCCCGTGCCTGCACAGTGTGAGGGCGGAACTGATGCAGGGAGGGCAGTGAGGGATGGTGTTATCTCTCTGCTCCCTCGTCTGCCCACCCGTTATCTGCGTCATGCCACCCACCCATTGTCTGTCATGCCACTCGCCCACCACACTCGCAGCCTGGCTGGAGAGAGGCCGCGACCCAGTGCTGGGCTGTGGCCCAGTGGTTGGGGACCCCTGCTCTAGTCTGTTGGGATATGTCTCTACTAACTTTGCACATCTAGACTTTTGCAATATTTGCTCAATTTTCTTTGCAGGACTGCTCACGTTCAGTTAAGTTTGATGGTGACAGTTTATGGACTGAAATCTTGAAGTCATTCCACAGATTTCCATGGGATTTAAGTCTGAGCTCTGACAAGGCCATGCAAGGACATTCATCTTTTTGTCCTTCAACCACTGCATGGTCATTTTTTGCTGTGTGCTTTGGGTCATTGTCATTTTGGAAGGTAAGCCTTCTTCCCATTGACAACTTTTTGGCATAGGGCAGCAGATTTCCCTCAAAACTTTTATGGTATTTTGCCCCATCCATTTTTCCTTCTATCCTTATAAGTGCTCCAGTCCTTGCTGCAGAGAACACACCCCCCCCCCCCCCCATAACAGAATATTACCATCCCAATGCTTTACTGTGGGGTATAGTGTTATTTGGTTGGTGAGCTGTATTGGATTTTTGCCAGACACATTGTTTGGTTTTGTGGCCAAATAATTCAGTTTTAGTCTCATTTATTTTTTAGTTACTTCAGGTACTTTATATAGCGCTGTCAATTTATGCAGCGCTTTACATATACATTGTACATTCAGATCAGTCCCTACCCTCAAGGAGCTTACAATCTAAGGTCCCTAACTCAAATTCATACATGCACATACTAGGGCCAATTTAGACTGGACCCAATTAATCTGCCAGCATGTCATTGGAGTATGGGAGGAAACCCACGCAGGCACAGGGAGAACATGCAAACTCCAGGCAGGTAGTGTCCTGGTTGAGATTCGAAACAGCAACCCTTGTGCTACTAGTCTCATCTGACCATAACACCTTTTCCCATGTGGCCTCAGAATTTTCAAGGTGCGTTTTGGCAAAGCTCAGCTGTGACTACAAGTGGCCTTTTTTCTTGCAACCCCTCCCATACAAGCCGCATTTGTGGAGAATTTGTAATATTGTTGTCACGTGCACACAGTGACCACTCTTTGTCACAAATTCCTGCAACTGCTTCAGAGTTGCTTTAGGCCTCTTGGTAACCTCTCTGACCAGTTTTCTCCTGGCTTTTTCATCCAGTTTGGAGCGACATCTTGATTCAGGGAGAGTCTATGTTGTACCAAATACTTTCCACTTCTTAATAATAGACTTCACTGTGCTTCTAGGCATTGATAAAGCCTTTGAAATGTGTTTGTATCCATCTCCTGACTTGTGCCTGTCCACAACTTTATCCTGGAGATCTTTTGACAGTGCCTTGTCATTCATAGTTGATTGTTTGTTTCAGTTGCATTACCAGTGACTGAAATGCTCCAGAAAAGCTATTTTCATGCTGAGCTAATCAAATTGACCACAGCTGATCACAGTTGAAAGTCATATGGTTTTGTGTGCCATAGAGAAGGCGATTAGCTACTCCTGATTGAGTTTACAAGTCATTTTTAGGAGGGGGCGATCAGTTTTCCAACTCAGTGATTCTGTTTTTATTTTTTTTATTTTTTCTCTGACATGCTGGTGTTATATCTTTCAATTAGATGTAAATACAGCTGGATAAAACAAAAGCTGTATCTTCTTTTCAGGCTGCAAAGCAACAAAATGTAATCATTTTAAGGGGGGGGGGGGATTCTTTTCTATACCCATTGTAGTAATACGCCTTATTTGGTGAGACAGTGTGAATGCAAAAGGCCATAGGGGTCTTTTTTTTTTTTTTTTTGACTCCATTTAAAGCAGACTTTTACCCAGCCAATTTCTGCCATCTCATCTCTACCCACATCCTTTCTCAAAATCACAAATGGCTTTTTTATAAAAAAAAAAAAAAAAATTCACCCCCTACTTCCTAGGTTCTTGCTTGGGCAATAATGACGTTACACTTCCCACAGCCTCCTGGGATACCCATGGTACGCATCCCAGGAGGCCCCAAGATATCCTATTATGCAAAAAGCTGTGGCACATCATCTTAATGTCTGTAACCTAATTTTGCGGTTAAAGCGGACCTTCAGTCATTTTTTATCTTTCCATCAATTAAATCTACTGTCCTTGCTGTGTTAACTCTGGATATTAAAACAATATTTTTTGCAAGTAAATACCTCTTTATTTCTAACTTCCGCTCTTCGGTCCTGTAATTCCCCTAGGTGAGTGACATGCTGTACAGCATTCGCGATTGCTCCAGGGATAGAATTGTCAGGTATCCCTGGAGTCATCAGTAATTTTTTCTCTCTCACTCTTGTGAAAGTTTGCTAGCAAGAGGCGGGCGCAGGCGCAGCCTTGCTAAGTGCTTGTGGTGCATGCTCTCCAGTCCTTTGTTTATGTGTTTCTATAGCAGCGCAGCACAAGTTTGCTGTGGCTTCTGTCGTAATGTGCTGGAATAGGAAGGAAGAAGCGTTGGGCCTTTTGCACATGCGTGACCGGACTGCGCTAAAGTGAGCATGTGCAAGATTTCAGTGCTGCCGGGGTGGAGCAGATCGATACAATTTCCAGAGAACAGTGGCCAGGGCTTCAGTTGCCCATATCTAAGATGGCCGCTGTCAGCCAGGGGAGGGGTAAATAATAACAATCATTTTTTGGACTAAATGCTGCAAGTTTAAAGAAAAAAAAAGTTACTAAGTAGGATGTTTGCATTGCATATAGCAGGATGGTGTATTTTAGGTGAAGTATGTTTCTTCCCTGCAGTGGAGAGGGATTAGAACACTTGTCAGTTTTTATTGCTGTCTGTGCCTCTGTTAAAGAGATGTACCCTCTCTATTTCTCCTGTTTACCATTATCATTGAAAGTGAAAGTAAAAGAAAATCCTAAATGTTGGATTGTCCCCACAAAAGAAATAGCGGGGAAATCTTCCAATGGGGACACTAGTTCTGGTGGCCTGGGGGTCCCCAAGGAATTCCCTTAATTTGCAGGAATTTCCTCTCACTTCCTGTGTGTCTATGGGAAATCTCTGCAATGAGACACAGATAGTGAACAAAAAACTGTCAGGGGTTATAACCCTCCCTTGCTCTAGCCAAAAAAAAAAAAAAAAATGTTTTGCCTATAGTTCTACTTTAAAGTGGTTGTATAGGGAACAAATGTTATTAAAAAAAAAAAACAAACCTGTCATACTTACCTGCTCTGTGCAATGGTTTTGCACTGAGCAGCCTTGATACTCCTGTTCTTGGGTCCCCCTCTAGCACTCTGGGCCCCTCCTCCTTGCCGAGTGCCCCCATAGCAAGCCACATGCTGTGGGGACACTCGTGCGTGCTTGCCCCCCGAGTCTGCTGTGTGTGTCCATAAGACACACAGAGTGTGGCTCAGCCCCACCCCCCACTCCCGCCTCGCTGGCTGTGAGTGAGAGCCAATGGCTCCTGCTGCTGCATCTCAGCCAATCAGGAGGAAGAGACCCGGGAGAGTCACAGGTCTTGTGCACAATGCTGGATCGGGTTTAGGTAAGTATTAGTGGGGAGCTGCACTGCATTGAATTCATGAAAGTAAAAAACCTTCAGCCTTTACAGCCACTTTAAGTAACACTTAAAGGTCTTGTCCCTTTCCCAGCCTTTGAAAGGAAAAGCAACAGCCTGACAATGTCATCTCCCTCTGCTCTCTCTTCCTGTCAGCATGCTCCTTGTTAGCACATGAACTGTATGGCACAAGTGATCCTCTAATTGCGCTGCTTCTCTCCTCACCTGAGCAGTGCTGTCTGGAAAGTATAACAGTATGATATCAAGGCAAATTTGGATACTTGCATTGCTTGCATAAACCAAAAAAAAAAAACACATTTAAAGTGGACCTTGCAATGCAATGCAAGATCCCCATTAACTGCCCTGACCCTTGCATATATTGACCACTGATAGTAGGTTCAAAAAATACATGCAATGTTTTGTTTTTTGTTTTTTCTTTTCTTTTTTTGCATCACCATCCTCTTAAGGAAATTGCACATTAATGATGCTTTAATGAATACAGAGCTGCATTTGTATTAGTGTCTTTTATGTCAGCCCAGAGTTCAGCCTTGTTGGTAATAGACTATGAATAGCTATATACAGTAGCTGTGTCTCCGATCCTTGATTTGAATGAAAACCTCTGCTCCCCAATATTCACAGAAACCTGCTTGCAACCCAGCTTTGCTTCTTTGTGTTATGAAAAAAAGCTGTTGCCCACAAAGGGGCCGATGTTAAAAAAACAAGCAAAAAAATAAGAGGGGGGTGGGTTGTAGAGAAGTTATCTACAGCAACTAATCCGATTGCTTGTTTCATTGTCCCTGTGCATAAAACATAAAACCAGATTAGTGACTGCAGACAATGGCCTCCACTTCTCTTTTTATTGTAATGCTCCAGTTTTTATTCATAAGCACAGTCATTTTCAGTGGATAACCCTTGCATGCGTCAGTGGACATCCTTGTATGTAGTTAATCATATATAGTCTTATGGTTGCTGAAAACTCATTTAAAACCTTCTCAGCTATATAGTTTTACTGGATTTTTATTCTGACTGGCATTCTCTATTTAGATTACTGTAGCTTCAGCTAATATGAACCTTTCCTTATGACTGATCTACCACTATGTACAGTATGTGCTCTTCCTGACGTTTGCCTTCAAACATGTAGTATCACAGTTTGCATATATAGAGTGCTAGACAAGTACTAAGACATGGAGTGGCTAATTATTGTAAAATTAGACCATTTCATTTTCTTTTTACACTCTAATTCAGTGGTTCTCACCTCCTGTCCTCAGGACCCACTAACAGGCCAGGTTTGCAGGATAACTGAAATGCATCACAGGTGATATAATTTGCTGCTCAGTGATTGCACCATTCTTGTCTGCATCTCCCCAAGGTAATGCTTAAAATCTGGCCTGTTAGTGGGTCCTGAGGATAGGAGTTGAGAACCACTGCTCTAATTAGTTAGATGTAATACAGCATTTTGCTTATAAAGCCTGGAAAAACCAATATGAGCTTAAAGGAAGATTATAGTATCTTTTTAGTGAGTCACTGCTATAAGATTTAACTGAAAATGAAATCTTTATTATTATTATATTACTTCACTGTTCCTGTATTTTCATGTTTTTATTTTAAAGAAAGGTTTTTAGATTTTCCCAGTAGTACCTGTCTGTATACCAGATACAACTATCAGAAAAAAAAGACACATAAGAAACCTGGCTGTTGGAATAGGTGAGGTGGACTACTAAGTGATGAAGATGATTGTGCATTCAGCCTTACTAGAGCTACAGTTAGGAAAAGTAATAAGTAAGCAAAGTTGCCTTTGTGTACATATACAATTATGGCAGCCCATCTATTAGGGGTGCATGGGCGCTGCTCCTCCATCCATGCGTCCGGCCCCCTAATCTACATGCAGGGTGCCAGACACATGGATTTCAATGGGGGGAGGGGGGTTTAAGCACCTGATTAGAGCCAGAGGCTCTAATAGGCTTTTAAAAAGGGTGGGCTCGGGGAGCAGAGCACACCCAGTTGTGTGACAATAACTAATAAATATTCACTACTGTCACACTGATCCTGCTCCCGGCCAATTAAGAAGTGGGTCCTGAGACCCGTCAACCAAGTGGCTGAAAGGACAGGCGATCCTATTGGACGCTTAGGAGGAGGAGGGAGGAGACACACAGTGGAAGCCATCATGAAGCAGAGGAGGAGGAGATGCAACAGACGCCGGCACCGTAGGAGCGCTGCCCCTGCCGTCCGCAACCTAGATGGGGTAAGTGCAGGGCTGGATGACCGACCGCGAGGGGGGGAGGTGCGGGTGGCCCGACTGACAGCGGGGGGGGGTACTGGTGGGGGGGTGCCGTTAGCTGTCCGGGGGGGTTGTAGTTTGGCGCCCCCCCAAAAAAAGCCAGGTCATGGTCAAAATTATTGGCACCCCTGCATTTCTGTCAGATAATGCGCCACTTCGCTCAGAAAATTGTTGCAGTTACAAATATTTAGGCATTCTCATGTTTATTTCATTTGTTTGCATTGGTACGACACACAAAAGTGGAGAAACAAAAAGCCAAATCTGACATATTCCACACAAAACTGCAAAAATGGACTATACAAAATTATTGGCACCTTCTCCAAATTGTAAGAAATAATTGCATTCCAAGTTTGTGATGAACCAGTAATTTGTAATTAAACTCACCTGTACCAATTAACAGGTGCTGACAATATAGAAATCACACTGTCAACCAGTTAAAATGGTGAAAAACTGACTCAACTGTTCTGTTGTGTGTCTCTGTGTGCCACACGGAGCATAGAGAGGAGAAAGAGCAGCAACAAATTGTCCTCATGTAATATTTCTTAAAGTGACACTAAATAAGATCTTTATTCTGCAGAAATAATCCATACACATCCACTACTTTATGGCCCTGTACTCTATTATTTCATGTTCTGCCTCTTGTTGTAGAGAAGAGCAATTCTGGCACTTGCTTAAATGTTCTGTGTATTAAGCCAGCCACAGCTGTTCAATTAGTGTTTTCACAAATAGACCATCAGTGGCAACCCCCATGACATGGACACTTTAAGGCTGGGTTCACACTGTCCGACAAAAAAACGGTCCGACTTTGATCCTACTTTGCTGTGCGATTTACGGTCCTACATAGGGTCAAAGTCGGACCATTTGTCTGCGAACAGGGATCCGACTTTGATCCTGAAAATGCCAGGCACCTTGTGCTCTGGGGATCTTGAAGGGAAACTCCACGCCAAATTAAAAAAAAAAAAAGTAATGGGGTCCCCCTCCGAGAGCATACCAGGCCCTTTGGTCTGGTATGGGTTTTAAGGGGAACCCCCACGCTGAAAAAAACGGCGTGGGGTCCCCGCAAAATCCATACCAGACCTTTATCCGAGCACGCAGCCCGGCAGGCCAGGAAAGGGGGTGGGGACGAGCGAGTGCCCCCCCCCCTCCTGGACCATACCAGTCCACGTGCCCTCAACATGAGGAGTATGGGTGTTTTGGGGCAGGGGGGGCTCTGCGCCCCCCACCCCAAAGCACCTTGTCCCCATGTTGATGAGGACACTTCCCGACAACCCTGGCCGTTGGTTGTCGGGGTCTGCGGGCGGGGACTTATCAGAAACTGGAAGCCCCCTTTAACAAGGGGGCCCCCAGATGCCGGCCCCCCACCCTATGTAAAGGAGTATGGGGTACATCGTACCCCTACCCATTTACCTGGAAAAAAAATGTACAAAAAAAACACACTACACAGCTTTTTAAAATATTTTATTAAATCAGCTCCGGCGTCTTCTCCCCTCTCCGATGTCTTGTTTCTTCGGCTCTTTTGCGGGGTCTTCCATCTTCTGAGAGGTCTTCTTTCTTCTCCTTCTCTGCGGTGTCTTCTGCTCTTTTGCCGGTCTTCTCCGCTGTCCTCTTCCCTCTGTTCTTGTCCTCATCAACAGAGCCCCCTGCCCCAAAGCACCCATACTCCCCATGTTGAGGGCACGCGGCCTGGTATGGTCCAGGAGGGGGGGGGCGCGATCGCTCATCCCCACCCCCTTTCCTGGCCTGCCGGGCTGTGTGCTTGGATAAGGATCTGGTATCGATTTTGGGGGGGACCCCACAACGTTTTTTCAGCATGGGTTCCCCTTAAAATCCATACCAGACCAAAGGGCCTGGTATGCTTTTGGAGGGGGACCCCATGACATTTTTTTTTTAAATTTGGCGTGGAGTCCCGCTTCAAGATCCCTAGAGCACAAGTCGCATGCCAAAGTCGGATCAGTGAAGACACTGATCCCACTTTGATCCGACTTCAGTGCCTTTCAATGGGCTGAAGTAGGATCAAAGTCGGATAAAAGTAGTACAGGAACCTTTTTCAAAGTCGGTCCGACTTTGAAAAACACAAGTCAGACCAGTTAAGACGGCTCTCATAGGGAATCATTGTTTTTGTGATGTAATGCGACTTGTGCTCCTCATGTCGGTCCGAGAATCGGACTAGTGTGAACCCAGCCTTAGTGCCTCTATTACTACACAGCAGACAACTAGGCACCTGCATGCCAGCTTAGCTTAGCTAATAAACTTCCAGAGTGCTCTGGTATATATTGGCCAGCCTTACTTCCTGCTCCAGTGCTCTGTTCACTCATTACTGTGGTGGTGTTTATACCTTTGGGGGGAGATTAACCACGCAAGCCCCGAGCCCTTTTTTACACAAGTTGTTTACAAGTTAAAATCTTTTTTTCTAGAAAAAACAACAAACATTATATATTATAAAATGGTGATCGTTACAATACTTTTTATCACACGGTATTTGCACAGCGGTCTTTCAAGCGTGATTTTCATTTTTTTTTTTAATTCACTTTTTTGAGTTAAAAAATAAGACAACAGTAAAGTTAGCCCAATATTTTTTTTATATTGTGAAAGACGATGTTACGCTGAGTAAATAGATGCCATACATGTTATGGTTGAAAATTGAGCACACTTGCGGAATGGCGACAAACTCTGGTACTTAAAAATCTCCATAGGCGACACTTTAAAAAAATTTAACGGTTACCAGGCTAGAGCTGCAGAGGAGGTGATCACGGCGATACCTCACGTGTGTGGTTTGAACACCGTTTTCATATGCGGACGCGACTTAACTATGCATTTTCTTTGCTGAGCAAGCTCGCTAGGATGGTGGTGCTTTAATTTTTTTTTTTTTTTTTATTCATTTTTTATTTTATTTTTAACACTGTTCCTTTAAAAAAAAAAATCTGATCACTTTTATTGCTATCACAAGGAATGTAAACATCCCTTGTGACAGTAATATATTGTGACAGGTACTCTCTATGGAGGGATGGGGGGGTCTAAAAGACTAAAAGACCCCCATCCCTCCTTTGCACTTCACAGTATTCAGAGCCAGTGGCGGCTGGTGAAGTTTTTGGATGGGGGGGCGCCAGGCCCCGCCCTTCCCTTTGGCCCCTCCTACTTTTAATAAGCCCCGTCCCTTATAGAATCCACCCACTCCGTCCCCTGTATTCCACATATTGTGTCAGGGGTATACAGCTCAGCATCACAGGACACAGTATACAGCTCAGCATCACAGGACACAGTATACAGCTCAGCATCACAGGGCACAGTATACAGCTCAGCATCACAGGACACAGTATACAGCTCAGCATCACAG
>BLSH010440097.1:1205483-1264195 GCA_018402905.1 Glandirana rugosa
CTATCTGGCAATGCTGTATATTGCTTTTGTTGCCAGTGGTTTAGACATTAATGACTGTGTGTTGAGTTATTTTGAGGGGACAGCAAATTTACACTGTTATACAAGCTGTACACTCACTACTTTACATTGTAGCACATTGTGTGTATATATATATATATATATATATATATATATATATATGTAAATATATTTTGTAAATAATCTTCCCAGTGTGTGTTTTTTCTTCAGTGTTGTCACATGAAAAGTTATAATAAAATATTTACAAAAATGTGAGGGGTGTACTCACTTTTGTGAGATACTGTATTTATCTTGGCCAGGTTGAAGTTGCTGTCATCACAGTTATGCAATACAGCTAGGTCATCTTTCTACCCCAGCCTGTGATTGGACTGTGAGGCCTGGTTCACACCTAAGCAGGTTGCAGTTTGTGTATTCCAGGTGCATTTTGTGATTTTCAATATACATTTTTAAACCATTGAAGTCTATGGAACCAAAAACCAGGAAAAAAATCCCTGGCCCTTTCTATAAAATGCACAGATGTGAACATGACCCATAGGAAACCATGTTAAATGGACTGTAGTATGTTTCTGCAAAACTGAAAATGCACAACAAAAAATGCATAGGTGTAAACCAGGCCTTAAGGAGCAACAGACTGATGAGTTTAGCTCTCTCCACTTGTCAGCTTGTTCCTTGTTAGTATATGTGCATGCAGCATGCATGATTGGTTCCTAGTTCCTTCCCTCTACCAGTCTACTGTGGCAGGAGCAACAAGGAGCGAATGCCAAAACAAATTCATGTGCTTACATTAGTTGCATTCAAAAATAATTAGATTTAAAGTGATTGTAAAGGTTACATTTTTTTTAACCACTTTAAGACCGAGCCTCTTTTTGGAGTTTGGTGGTTTTCAGTTAAAAACTGTTTTTTTTGCTATAAAATTACTTAGAACCCCCAAACATTATATATTTTTTTTTCTAAGACCCTAGAGAATAAAATGGCGGCCATTGCAAAACTTTATGTCACACCGTATTTGCGCAGCGGTCTTAAAAGCGTAATTTTTTTTGAAAAAATTCCGTTTTTTTAGTTAAAAAATAAGACAACAGCAAAGTTAGGTCAATTTTTTTCCATATTGTGAAAGATAATGTTACGCCGAGTAAAATGATACCCGACATGTCATGCTTCAAAATTGCGTCCGCTCGCGGAATGGCGACAAACTTTGCAACATAAAAATCTCCATTGGCGACGTTTAAAAAATTCTACAGGTTAGCATTTTTGTGTTACAGAGGAGGTCTAGGGCTAGAATTATTGCTCTCGCTCTAACGATCGCGGCAATACCTCACATGTGTGGTTTGAACACCGTTTTCATATGTGGGCGGGACTTAAGTATGCGTTCGCTTCTGCGCGCGAGCTCGCAAGGACGGTGCGCTTTAAATTTTTTTTTTTTTTTTATTATTTATTTTACTTTTTAATTTTTATTTTTACAACTTTCTTTTTTTAAAGAAAATGTTTGATCACTTTTTTTCCTATTACAAGAAATGTAAACATTCCTTGTAATAGAAAAAAGCATGCCAGGACCTCCAAAATATGAGATCCGGGGTCAAAAAGACCTCAGATCTCATTTTTACACTAAAATGCAAAAAAAAAAGAAAAAAAAAAATTTTAAAAAAATGGCAGGGGAAAAAAAAAAATGTCCCCTTTAAGAGCATTGGGCGGAAGCGACTTGTGACGTTGCTTCCGCCCAGCCATGTTATGGAGCCGGGTGAGCGGCTTCAGCCGCTCACTCGGCTCACGGACACTGGGGGGGAAGGACCCGATCTTCTCCGCCACTGCCGGCGGGTCCGGTAAGCGGCGGAGATGACCGGAAAGCGGCGGAAGGGGGGGGCACATCTCCCGCCGCTGATAAGTGATCTTGCGGCGAATCCGCCGCTAAGACCACTTTTATCTTGCAGGGAATCGCCTGCAGAAATAATAGATACCGGGGTTATGGTAGCTATCTGCTACTATAACAACGGTATTCCACTTCAAAATTCCGCCGTCAAACGACGTACGGCGGTCCGGAAGTGGTTAAATAAAAATAACAAACGTGTCATACTTATCTGCTCTGTGTAAGGGTTTTGCACAGAGTAGCCCCGATGCCCCTCTTCTTGGGTGCCCTGCCATTTTTCTGAGTCTTGCTGCTACATCCATTGACACAGATTGCGGGACTCCGCCCACCCCCCTTCCTTGTCACTGGATTTGATTAACCGCAGTGGGAGCCAATGGCTCTTGTTGCTATCAATCTATCCAATTAGGACAGCGAGACAGCGGCTGGAGCTGCTGGGCTCGTGCACATCGCTGGAACGGACGGGCTCAGGTAAGAAAAAGTGGGGGGGGGGGGGGGTGGTCTCTGGGGGCAGCTGCAGCAAAGAAGGTTTTATACATTAAGGTGAAAAACTTGATGATATCACTGTGTGTAAGTTAAGGCATGTAATGAAAACAGCGTCCATCAGATAAAATAAACACTAATGAATAAGTCCAAACCATGAAGTAGACAGGAGAAATCCTGTCACCATGGAGAATGGAAAAGCTAGTATATTGCACTCATCACCACTGTGTATGGAGGGGCAATCCTGCTTACCAGATGTTGAGGATCCTTTAATTACAGAGGGTCAGACAGCATCTAACTGCGGGAGGTGAAACATTCGTCCGGAATGTCACCATACAGGCTGCTTCAAATCATCCAGAAAGAACAGCTCTCCAACCATGATGATTAGGGACTTTAGGAAAGCCAACAGTAGATATGAGCGCATCCACTCTTATCCTCAATGATAAAGGCCAGATCGTGTAGTACGTTTTAAAACCACAAGAAAATGTATTGAAGATAATTGCACTCACATTTAGTTGATAAAAGCAGGCATTTTATATAGATAAAAACCGCAGTATATGGCGTGTTCGCATCCCAGGCCCCGCCTTACATGTTTCATCACAAAAATAACATCTTTACGCCTCTATCTACATTTGATAATTTGGAATAAATATACTGCAGTAGTTAGTGTTATTTTTATATCGGTGTAAAGTTCAGCTTCATGATAAAGTCTGCATCTACTTCGTTTTTTTCTTGAAAGGAAGTTTATTATATTGCCATTTACTGTGAAACAGACACAATCCACATTTTCCTTTGGGTTTACATTTTTGTTGGAAACGTTTATATTTCAATGTTTCTCATACTATTCTGCATACCAGGGGTTGGCAACTTCGACACTCCAGGTTTGGTGAAACTACAAATCCCATGAGACATTGCAATTCTCTGACAGCCACAGACATGACTCCCAGATGAATGATGGGATGTGTGGTTTCACCACAGCTGGAGTGCAAGGTTGCCTACCCCTTTGATACTAACCCATGTGTATTTCAGTTACACCATTGGTCTCCTCCTTCTCTGTTTGCAGATTTATATTGGAGCCATTATTCCTTTAGGAGCGGCAGAAAAAGATGGACGACTTCGTGCTGCAGACGAGCTAATCTGTATTGATGGTGTGCCTGTGAAGGGAAAGTCCCACAAGCAGGTCCTGGATTTGATGACAAACGCTGCTCGTAATGGTCATGTGTTGCTTACCGTGAGAAGACAGATCTTCTACTCAGGTTAGACTCTTTTTCTGTAGTGTGTACTTTCTGAATGTTATCTCATCAATATTGCTGCAGCTTACAAAATGATTAGCCCGTCTTTTATGCAGTTTATATGGGCACCACAAATTACTAAGCAAAGAAGTCCAAAAACCAAAACAAAAAGTCATTTATTTCAGACCCCTTTCACACTGGGTGGTTTTTCAGGCGCGGTGGTGCTAAAAATAGCGCCTGTGCAGTGCCTGAAAACATGAATGGGGCCGCCACATGCACGCACAAGCTGAAGAGGACCCAGGAAAAATGTTCTCAGAAGCAAGGTGGGTGCCACACAGTGAAGATTACTAGATCAAGGATGAAGGTGAGTATTGGATCAGGTGGGTTGCACTCAACATCAGGGGCTGCAGTCATTACGGCCTGGTTCACGTTAGTGTGATTTCTGATGCACAGCATCAGAAATTGTGATACTCGATTTAAATAAATTTATACTTTTTTTATAACAATTACATTTCGTATTTTTATTGCTGCCATGAAACCCTAATAGGGGGAACCTCCCATTGTCTATGCCAATCTAGGGGAGGGCAGCATACTATATCTCTCTTCGTACCCACCATTCTATGTAAGCAGCTGTAATAGTGCTAGCTGTGTCACACTGTTCCGCCGGCCCCTCCTGTCCATCCCAGGTATTTGTGACATCACCTAAGATAGACAGGAGGTGGAGAGGGGCCATCGGGGAAACAGCACGCCAGAAGTGGACTCATTACAGCCGCTTCCTTGCCATGTCCTGCCATATGAAGGAAACTGGTACTGTAATGTCCCCTTGTACAATGTAATGTGCCCGGCTGTATGCCCAATGTAATGTTCTCTGCTCCCATGTAATTTTCCCTGCTCCCACGTAATGTACCTTGCCCCCATGTAATGTGCCCTGCTTTCCCCATGTAGTGTGTCCTCCTTTTATATTTTCTATTGCATGCAAACTGACATGGATTAAACAATATGTGGGAAGTAGTTCAACCGGAGTTTACCTGATTTAAGATGGGTTAGTTCACTAATGAATGTTACCAAAGGAGGCAAAGTTATAGTGGTCTATAAGAACATATAATGGAAATCAAGTTCTAATATAAAATATTCTGATGCCATCATATGATTAATATGTGTTATGATATTATTCAGTATTTCATTTCACCTCGCTTTTTTATGTATGTGTTCATATTTACATATAGACCAAGCTGACCAACAAAAGTGAGAGTGGTAGGGATTGGGACAAACTATAACTCTGCCAGGGATGCTTATATGATCACTGTTTTCACATAATTGAAATCTCCTATTGAAAGAAAACAGCATTTCTGTCCTTTTTGAGTGAGTTGCTTCAAGTGAAAGCTGGTATATTGGTAACCTATTAGCTGCAGCAATGGGGATATTTCAGACCCCTTTTTTGTGACTCTGGAGGGGATCATAAATAAGTCCATTTGGCAATTAATTAAAAGCCTATCAAATTAATTTTTAAATATGTGAATACTTTTTTTTTTTTTTTCAAAAACAAACAATGTAGAAATGTACATTGCTTTTCTGCATCTCCAGGATAGGTATGCTTTGAACCTTGACTGGTCCTATTTTTTATACTGTTTTATTGTTTCCTTTTATGGCTCACAACATCTTTTCATCCAAGGCCGCCTTTTTTCTCTGTTCAGTGGCAAAGCTCTCCTTGTGACCTTTCTGTATTGCTCACTGCAGTAAGCTGCTTGGAGTCTTTCGGTGATCTGCTCAATAAAAGGAATTGTGATGCATTGTTCTTGGCTGGTATATGTTTTAGTGCCTCACAGATTAAATCAATGTAGCGAGTTTTCCAAACCTCATATTCTTAGCAGTATGTCTGCTGATGAGAAATGATTTTGCCCAGTGGGAGCCTTAAGGTGTCGTCTACACTACTTTTCAGAAGATGGAACATTTTAGAAAACATCAATGTAATTATCTCCCATAAACAAATGGGATGCACTGCCAAAGAAATTGCCTTCTGTTTATTAAGAAACATACATCTTGTGGTTGTAAGCAAATTTTTTTACAGTTTTCTGCCCAATTGTATTCAGTAAGTAAGTTTGTGCTGAAAAATTGCCCCAATGCAATCTGAAAATCCAAGCTCAAAAGGCCACACATTTAAACTGTAGATTTTATCCTTTTTGTCTTATAGATGTGATCTCCATATTTTACAAAATTAAAGTAGCCTTAGGTCTGTTAGATTGTTTAGGGCTCATGCATACGGAAATATTTGCAGGCGTGCAGTGTAACATCCTCCTACATTTGTGACCTCTGAGAACCACAGCTGCAGCTTATTCCTGCCAATACAAATTAATTACAAACTACTCTGTACACGGATATAGACGTGTAAGGCTAGTACTTGCCTTTACGCATTCGCGTGTATGGGCGTATTCTCCCAAACGCAAGACTTGTGTATTTGGTAATATATGGCCATATGCTTGCACATATAAACGCAAGTGCCGGTGTTTATATGTGCAAATGCAGGCAGATTTTATGCTGTTGCACAACACAAGATTTTGTACAAATGCTCCACGTGCATGAGCCTTCAGAGATGTAATTCTTACACTGTACATTTTTTCAGAAAATATTAAAGCGCACTTGAACTCAAAAAGCGAATATTTGCTATGTTACAAAGCACATTTAGAAATACCTTTTGCCTGAAATTCCTGAAAAATTGCAGTGTATTTGTGAGGGTGCTTAGTCAGTCCTATACCTACAGCCTCATAGCTATGTATCTGCAGCGTTAGATCTAAGGCTGTTAGTCTCAGAAAAATTGGAGTGAGTTTTAGTAATGTCACTACTGTGCTGCTCATTAATCCCTTTGCTGGAGGCTTTGTCATGAAGAAGCAAAGCCCTGCTTCTACCAAGATGGCTGCCTCCAAACAAGGAAACTGCAGAACAAGGCATGGTAAGATCAGCTGCAAGGAGACCATACTGGCGACTAGTACCCTCTGCCTGTCTTATTTTTTTAGAGGCATCTTCTAGAGTTCAGTTTCTCCTTAGGTTAGCAGACCTTAGGTGTTACTTTTGGAAATTCAAGGTTTACTTATGACTTTTTCTAAAAATAATGTTTTTTTCTTAGGTTGCCAGCTCATCTTTGTTCTGCTTTTGCTTTTTCAGACATGTTGTTCTTGTTTAAACTTTTTGCTTCTCTCCTGCCGGACCATCAAATTACCTTTGTGTGGATTTGATGGCACGGCTGAGGTAAGCCATGTTGGAACACAGTGGAGGGGGATGGAGAGGCGAGCAGTGTTGGAAGAGGGTGGTGGCAGAGGATGCGTAGATGAGCAGTGTTGGAAGAGGGTGGCAGGAGATGCAGAGGTGAGCAATGTTGGAAGATTGTGGCAGGGGATGCAGAGGTGAGCAGTGTTGAAAAACAGTAGCTAGGGATGCAAAAGCTGAGCAAAGTTGGAAGATAGTGGCAGATAATGCAGAGGTGAGCAGTGTTTAAAGATGGTGGCAGGGAATGCACAACAAGTGAACAGTGCAGATGATGGGTTTGCAGATGAGAACAGTCTTGGAAAAGGATGGCAGGGATCACACCCTCACTGTGTCTCGGAAGCTGGGTTGTGGACATGTCCACTCTCCACTTGTGGCAACGGAGCAATCTCATGGTTTACAGGATTAGCACAGAGACCAGGGGAGTTGGCAGCAGCATAAATGAGGGGAAAGACCTACACTGAATGACATACTCTTAGCACTCCATGGGCTGACAGATGAGTCTTCTGCCTAGAGCCTGCTGTATATGTCCCTTAGGAAAGTGGATAAGAAGAGCTGGGATCCTTTGGATTCTCTGTATAATGATTTATATCCTTGTTATTGTTATCAAATATTGCTGTATTGGTGTAAATGTAGAGTATGTGAATTTAAGGCTGGCTGCTTGTACACACCCCCACTATCACCTAGGGTTGTGGTAGGAATAATCCAGTATTGAACAGCCACACCATAATATTTAAGTTTAAACACAAGTTTATTCCACTAGTAGAATGCAATGTCAGCATGTCAGGGAATGTATCTCAACCCCCCCGTATATATGTATGAGCAGCCACAGAGGTAGATGAACAGGTAAACATAGCAGGCACTAGCCAGGTGTAAAAATGTTATGCAAAAAAATGTATGGGAATACGTTTTGCATTCCTTTATTTTTCATGTATGAATATAAAGTATGATAATGCAAAATATACACTCCCATACTTTTTTCGCATTATACAGTAGTTGGGTTGCCTTAATGCAACACAATGCAACAAATTGAGAAATAACACCCTCCAGAGTTGTGAATGTTCCCTTACTGTTTGAGCTTAGAAAGTTTTGGAAGAAAATGGTTAGGCTCAAACTAAGGCCTACGGTTGACAACCACTGGTCTACTTCAGCCAGCCTTTTTTTCATTAATTTTATAGAATCAGTGGCACTCTTCTTGATTCAGGGACCTGGATGAAGCAAGCTCTCTGTCAGTTTGTTGCTCACAATACTTTTCTAAAGCTTCTCTTTAAATACACAAACCAAAATGCACACATTCAGTGCCATTCAGTGCATCTCTGTAAAACTATTGGGACAGGCAAGGAGGGAAAGAGCAGGCTGCTGAGATGCCACAGATGAGATAAATTGGAACCTTCTATGATAGGTTTTTCCTGCTGATCTCCTTCATTTGACCAAAACTGTCAGGCAGGGAGGTGAGAATAAAAACTCATGCTGCTCACTTAACATGAAAGCTTCATGCACACAGGACGTTAAAAAAAGTCCTAAAAATGTCAGTAGCTTATCAGTGATTCTTTCAGCTTTTATTAGCGTTATATTACCGGCGTTTTTCACGTTTTTTCGCATTTTTAAAGGGCTAGCGTTTTTTTTTTTCTTCAATTGATCTAAAACGTCCAAAAACTTTGGGGACCGGCATTTAGCCACGTTTTTCAGCGTTTGAGTGTTTTACAGCTGAAAAACATCTCTTAGAACCCACTGGTCTTGGGGGTTTTTTTACAGCTCAAAAACGTCACTACCAAAAACAGTTGACAGCCTATGTGTGCATGAACATATAGGATAGCATGATGGAGGGTTTATTGACTGTAGAAAAAAATGTCTGCAGCTAAAAACAGCTGCTGCAAAACAGTCAAAAAACGTCCTGTGTGCATGAGGCCGAAAGGTTGTGTGCAATGCAGATAATGGAGTGATGGAAAGTTGGTTGCTATCATAATGTAAACAAAATAAATATCTCTCTGGATAGTGGACATTTTGGAAATGAAGAAGCAGCACAACAGTAAGCTTGATACAGACCATATTAACCATTTCAAGTCCAGGCCATTTTTCAGTTTTCAGTGTTGTCACACATTGAATGACAATTACTCAGTCATGAAACACTGTACCCAAATTAATTTTATATCATTTTTGAGACAGATCGAGCTTTCTTTTGGTGGCATTTAATCACCAATGAGATTTTTATTTTTTTGCTAAATAAAAGAAACAAACATTAAAAAAAAAAAACATTTTTGAACGAAAATCCAGCATTGTGAATGATTCACATGCCACATTTCTCAAAATCTGGAAACCATGGATCTCTTATGAGTTCCCCTCACTCCAACCAGCCTGTTCAGGCCTTGTTTGACCACTTCCCTTGGGGCCTCCAAGTCCGAACCCACCCCCTCTCTCTACCCCTTCCCTCTTGTCTGTGTTATTTTTCCTTTCCCTTATTCCATCTAATTTTCTTGGTTCTTGCTCGCACAGCCGCCGCCCGGTGGGGTTGGTTGCAGGAGAAGTGCCTCCCCCCAGGTGACTGCGAGTAGACTTTGGGGACATTTTTGCATTTTTGGTGTTTTATTAACATCCCTATGTTTCAGAACACCTTTATCTTCATTGACATGATTATACTTTAATCACTATGTGTTATAATTAACCATGATTTTTCCCATGATTGGGCGATTCCTATGCTTACTTGATTTTTTATGCTCTTTTTCAAAGCAATAAACATATTGAAGCAGAAAAGAAGCAAAAAATTGTTTCTGTAAAATCTTGTTAATCGTTTTCATCATAATGTTAGCCTGAAATGTACGGTGGAACCTTGGTTCATGAGTAACGTGGTTAACGAGCATTTTAAAGACAGGCATTTTTTTTAAAAGAAAATCCAGACTGGTTTGGGAGTGCTGTCTCACAGAACGAGCAGAATTAAGCCTCTGCATGCAATACCGCATGGGGCCAGAGGTGCTGGGGTGTTGGTGAGCCTCGGAGAACCTCGGAAGCAATCGAAAATACTCGGAAATACTGAAAGTGTAAACAGTTCCCGAGCATTTCCGAATGTTTCCGACCGTTTCTGATCCTCACCAGTGCCACCGCACCTCTGGCCACATACGGTATTGCATACAACAGCGCCCCTGGACCTCTGGTGACATATAGTACTGCAATGATAAGCAGTGACTGTGGAACAAATTAACTAAGTTTCCATTGTTTCCTATTAGGAAACATGCTTTGATATACAAGTGATTTGGATTACAAACATTCCTGATATACCGACTGCCTATCACATTTCTTGAGGCCCTAAAATGCCAGGATAGTATAAATAGCCCCCAAATGACTGTTTTATGGAAAGTAGATAGTCCAAAGTATTTAGTAAGTGTGATGGTGAGTTTTTTGAAGTGGTCATTTTTTTCACAATGTTTTGGAAAATGAAGAAAGCAAAATGTGTTTTTTTTTTTTTTTTTAGAGGGGCCCAAAATCCAAGGGGCACCTTTGGGCTTTCAAGGAACATAAATTATGCATCTGATTTCCTGGTCTAGCTATCATATTTTTTGAGTCCCTGAAGTGCCGGGACAGGAGAAACATGCACAAACTGGCCCCTTTTTGGAAAGAAAAAACCCCAAGATATTTTCTGAAGAGTATAGTGAATCTTTTGAAGACCTAATTTTTTTGCCACACGTTTTTGGAAAATGCAGAATGAAAATGTATTTCTTTATACAAAGTTGTCAATTAATTAAATGCTTCTAATACACAGCACAGGCATACTTAGAATTATACCCCAAAACACATTTTGCTACTACTCCTGAGTGTGGTGATACCACGTGTGAGACTTTTTCACAGCCTAGCCTCATAGAGAGGACCAAAATCCAAGGAGCGTCTTCAGGCTTTCTAGGGGCATAAATTACACCTCTAATTTCCTGACTGCCTATCTGACTGCCATTTGTGGAGGCCTCGGAGCATCAGGACAATAGAAACACCCACAAAATGACCACATTTTGGAGAGGAGATACACCAAGGTATTTTTTAAAGAAGCATAGTGATTCTTTTAAACACTTCATTTTTTCCCACAAGTTTTTGGAAAATGCAGAAATAAAATGAAATGTGTTTTTTTACGCAAAGTTGTACATTTCATAAGAGCTTTCTAACACACAGCATGAACATACTTAGAATTACAACCCAAAACACATTCTACCTCTCCTCCTCAGTATGATGATACCACATGTGTGAGGCTTTTTCACTGTTTGGACTAATTATGTACCAGATATTTTATCTTGTGAATCACAAAAATCAGCCAATTGCGTCAAACCAATGTACTGTAATGGTATCCTCTGTAAGAGTGGTCATGAAATATAGTGGGGGTCAGCAACCTGTAGATTATGATATACCAGTAGTTTGTTGCTGAACCGCCATCCCAGATCAATAAACAGAGTGCAATGTAGAGGAACTACTTATAAAGTTGGAGCTATAGTAGAGACCAAGAGCTGCATAAGCCAATGCCCCCTCTGTAGTCCTGGCTTATGTCCCCTTCCGGAATGCTACCAATTGAACTCGACCTCTTATTCTGGCTAGTAGTCTCCAGAGTGGTGCCAGCAGCAGGAAAGAAGAGATCTTCAGTTCAGTGTGAAGCAATACACTGGGCATAATAGTATAAGGCTGCTTTCGCACTGATACGCTGTGGTTTACCCACAGCACGGGTGCAGTGCAGTGTACCTGAAGCTTTCCTGTGGGTTTGCTGAGCTTAGCCATAGACTGCAGGAGTTTTGATGTGCTTTCAGAAAGTGCACCACACCTGAAGGATATAATAGAAGGCTATGGCAAAGCCGAGCTATCCCAGGAAAGTTGCATATGCACTGCACTGCACCCGCAGTGCAGGTAAACCACAGCATATCAATGTGAAAGTTTAACCCCTTGGACCCCACAAAAACCTGCAGTTGCAGGGTGCTTGCAGAGGGGCCCCATTTATTTGAATGGGTCACAATTGGCATGTGGTATCACCCACCAAAAGCAACAGGGGGCCTAATTGCTGCTGCAGCATGTGTAAACCTTTGGCTCCTGCCTCAGTAGCTAAAGGGGGTAGGAATTGGGGCAGTAAAACCATGATTGAGCCTTAGAACCCCCCAACTTTGTGCGAATGAGCCCTTGCTGCTGCCAAATGCAACTAAGGGCTAAAACTAAAAGCAAGGGGTTTGTTTGCACACATTTGCAAATACATGTGTAAGTTGTAGCAGCTACGTCATAGCACCCCAGTGTATTGCAGTCCTAACTATATCATTTTGAGATTCTCCTGAATTGGAGCACATATATAATAATGCAAATATTAAGGGCAGGTATGCCTGGAGGGAGCTCATCCCTCCTTAAAGATACAGGGATGCACTGGACACCCAACAATAGCACAATAGCACGATGGCAGCGAAGGTATCCAGTGCGCCCCCTCACCAATTACCAACAGTACAAACAAATGGCAGCCACCCCAGTCTATAACTGGCCCTTGCAGCAAGGTGTCTCACCAGACCATAGTCAGTCAGGTGTGCAGGTGAGTCACTTCAGGCGGCAGGCAGAAATGGTGTCCATAAACAGGCCCAGATTAATGCAGGCAGAGGCAACACTACACTGGTGTGGAGAAATCGGTAACCATTGCTGGCTTACACTGGTCTGGTGACAATGGGGTCCAGTGTGGCAACAATCAAGAACACTGCTACTAACTTACATTGGTCTAGTGACACTGGGACTGGTGTAGTGACAAATCAGGGACACCATTGATGGCTTTCACTGGTGTGGTGACACTGCAACTGGTGCTGCAGTGATAAGGAACACTGTTGCTGGCATACATTGGTTTGGTGACACTTGGACTGGTGTGGCAGTGATCAGGAAAACTGTTGCTTGCTGCACTGGGCTGGTGTTGTGGCCATCAGGAACACTGATTTAAGCTAGCCTGGTCTGGTGACACTGGCTGGTGTGGTGGTGATAGAAAAACTGACTGGCTGCACAATTAGAACTCATTCACATGTTGGGGGGGACCTGGCGGTTGAGCTGCAGTTTTACCACCCCTCAAACACTACCCCCTTTAGCTGCAGCAGCCAGGGGCTTACACATGCTGTGGTTGCAATGCTTTTGCAGCTGTGGAAGGAATTATACCCCATGAATGCCAGTCAATTGTGCCCCATTCAAGTCAATGGCAGTGCTTGTGCAGGGCTCAAGGAATTAAAGCAGGTGGTCAGAAGGCAACATAGTGTCTTCTCACTGCCTGTCAAATGCTGTCTGAAGAGATGTAATAAGTCCTTTTGGTTACACTATGACTGGTTTGGAGGTAATCAGAGACACTGGGACTGGTGTGCGATGATGAGGGACACTGTAACTGGTGCGGCAGTGATCAGGGACACTGTGACTGGTGCTGCGGTGATTATGGACACTACCTGGTGCGTCAGCGATTAGGAATACAGACTGGCAGCAATGGCCTGGTGACATTGTACTTCTGTGGCAGTGATCAGAGACAGTGGTCTTTGGCACTGTCATACAGTGATATCAGAGCAGCTAGACATTGTACATGATCACCGCCACAGCAATTACTATGTCACCATAATGACACTGCACTTGTTCTGGCCAGTTTGTAAAATATACACTATTTTACCAAAAGTATTGGGAGACCTGCCTTTACACACACATGAACTTTAATGGCATCCCAGTCTTAGTCCATAGGGTTCAATATTGATTTTCTCCACCCTTTGTAAGTATAATGGCTTTAACTCTTCTGGCTGTCCACAAGGTTTAGCAATGTGCCTATGGGAATGTTTGACCATTCTTCCAGAAGTGCATTTGTGAGGTCAGGCACTGATGTGGACTAGAAGGCCTGGCTCAAAGTCTCTGCTCTAATTAATCCCAAAGGTGTTCTGTCGGGTTGCGGTCAGGACTCTGTGCAGACCAGTCAAGTTCCTATACTCCAAACTTGCTCATCCATGTCTTTTATGGACCTTGTTTGTGCACTGGTGCGCAGGCATGTTGGAACAGAAAGGGGCCATTCCCAAACTGTTCCCACAAGTTGGGAGCATGAAATTGTCCAAAATGTCTTGGTATGCTGGCGCCTTAAGAGTTCCCGTCACTGGCCAAGCCCAACCCCTGAAGAACAACCCACACAATAATCCCCCCTTCAAAGGATTTAGACCAGTGCACAAAGCAAGGTCCATAAAGACATGGATGAATGAGTTTGGGGTGGAGGAACTTGACTGGCCTGCACAGAGCCCTGACCTCAACCTGATAGAACATCTTTGTGATGAATTACAGTGGAGACTGTGAGCCAGGCCTTCTCATCCAACATCAGTGCCTGACCTCACAAATGCACTTCTGGAAGAATGGTCAAATATTCCCCTAGACCAGTGGTTCTCAACTCCTGTCCTCGGGACCCACTAACAGGCCAGGTTTGCAGGATAACTGAAATACATCATATATGTATGATATCATTTGCTGCTTAGTGATTGCAGTATTCTAGTCTGTATCTCCCCAAGGTAATACTTAAAATCTGGCCTGTTGGTGGGTCCTGAGGACCCGAGTTAAGAACCACTGCCCTAGACACACTCTTAAACCTTGTGGACAGCCTTCCCAGAAGGGTTGAAGCTGTCATAGCTGCAAAGGGTGGGCCAACTCCACTCTGCGTGTAAAGGCAGGTGTCACAATACATTTGGTAATATAGTGTGAGTATATATACTCAATTCCTTGGATATCTTTTTATATCTCTTTCCTGTTTTATACAGTTCAACTACCTTTTCCCCGCAGATCCTTTGAAAATTCTTTTGCTTTCCCCATGGGTCTGTCAGGAGTCCAGAAACTTGTTGACCTTTTATGCACACACACTAGTTACAAGCAAACAGATCACAGGCGAGGATGGTTACCTTTAATAGCCATTCAAACCCCTTTGTGTCAACTTGTGTGTAGGTGAAAATCACCAGGGTATGTAAACTTTTGATCAGGGTCATTTGGGTAGTTTCTGTTGTCATTATGATTTAAAAAGAATAAACACAGTTGATTGTTAATAGCTTCAGCCAAACACCAATCATGAGTGAAAGAAATGTTTTTTTGTTCTCATTCATATTCTCTGAAAAATGGCTAAGAAATCATAAATTCTGCCAGGGTATGTAAACTTATGAGCACAACTGTGTGTGTGTGTGTATATATATATATATATATATACACATGTGTGTATATATATATATATATATATATATATATATATATATATATACACACACACTGTCGCCAAAGCAGTGCAGTGCCTGTCATTCACACTGTCACCATGGTTACATATACAGCCATGATGGCTGTATAAGCAGTTATTTTAGAAAGTATTCAACTGCATTCATGTAGTCATTGAGCGCTACTGTGATTGACCACAGCAATCATATGGTGCAGGGCCACTGTGATTGGTCCTGTACACCATTTGATCGCTGTGACCTATCACAGTAGTAAACAATGACACCATAGTTACATAGTTATATATAACCATACAAACCCATATACAATTCTTCACACACAGTTGATCCATAGGAAGGCAAAAAAACCCCAGCAAAGCATGATCCACTTTGCTATAGCGGGGGAAAAAATTACATGAATGACGGCCATTGTTTACTACTATTTACTGTGAACGGTCACAGCGATCACATGGTACAGGGCCAGTCACAGTGGCCCTGATCTGTGATTTGCTGTGTTCAGTGAACACAGCAGTCACAGATTGCGCTGCTGCACATTACAGAGAGGGTGCACCAGCAGCCTATGTGGAAGGATATATGGGCAAATCCCATATATCCCAAATCCCATCCCGCATTGGCATTGCTCCTATCCTCCTGTATATGTACATTGATGGGAGATAATAAAGTTAACAGTTTGTTGTTTCTGGGGACACATGCAGATTATTAATAACCATCATTAATATGACATATAACGAAAATCAAACTTGGTCAACTTGATTAAGTTGCATTTTAAATTGTTCAAAGTGTATGTCCAGCCAAAACCTTTTTCTTGGTTTAAAATATAGTGGGGACGGATTAAATCTGCTGCCTGATTGTTATTGCTATCCAGAGTTCTGTTAGAGACATCTCACACAGATTAAGATGTTGCTGTGGTAACATCTGCACTTGTAATGTGAATTGTGACAGCTGTATAGTAGGATATAACTAGAGCAGTAATCTTCCCCATGAAAGATATGGACCATAGCAGTAATGCAATACATAAGAAGAACATGCTCAACCTAAAAGTTTTTCCGCTATCTGCATGCCGTGCCATTGAAGCCATGAAGACATTTTACCTGTCAATAAGCTATTTTTACCTGTAGTGAGTGCCATGTTTGACCATATGCCATGCCCATTTGTCCACTTTGTATGATGAGTGTGGTGGGTTATAAATGAGGTGTAAAATATCTGCCCCATCATCTCTTTTATGATGGTGATAATATATCATTTAAAGCAGGATTACATTTTATTTATTTATTTTTTTTATTATTAAATGGGTCCCCATGAGCTCTATGCTATAATCTGCTAGTATGCACAGCATTTTAGCACCTTATAGCAGACATACTTGTTAAATATCCCCTTCAGCGATGCACTGTCAACACTTCCGCTGGTCACAGATGCTTCCATCTTCTCCTGATCTTCCTTCCGTGTTCATGCACACAGGAGTTACTTACTCAAGGCACAGATGAGTGCTGTAAATGTATGCTCAACTCCGCATATGCAGCTCAGTGTATATTACCATTGATGGGCAGGTAGAAGCATTGTGGTTTATTTACTAAAGCTAGAGAGGGCAAAATTAGTCACAATTCTGTAGAGAATCCAATCAGCTTCCAAGTTTTATTGCTGAAGCTTAATTAAACAAGCTGAGGTTAGAAGCTGATGGTTTCTCTGCAGAATTGTGACCAATTGTGCCCTCTCTAGCTTTAGTAAATAAACCCCATTGTGACAGAAGAAACCAAAAAAGGTCTTTTCTGTCATAAAAACCCTACATGTCAGCATTTTTGTTCAGTTCAATTCCACTTTAAAACTAGTATTATGTATAACTTCTATATAATGATCAGTAATATGTTGGTAATGCATTTGATCTAATTCAAGTGTTGTGATATCTAGGTGAAAGCACTTATTACTCTCTCTCTCTGTGCAAATTACAGACAAAGCGCAAGAGGAGGAGGAGCCACAGCATACAGCTCCTGCACTTAATGGTTCTCCCAGGCTCAATCGCATTGAGGTATCTGCAGCTCCAAAGACACCAGCAGAGGCTTATGACATTGTCTTACAGCGCAAAGAAAATGAAGGCTTTGGGTTTGTCATCCTGACTTCCAAAAACAAGCCCCCTCCAGGAGGTGAGAAAGTCAGGCATGTGACTTTTGGTTTTATTCACTAAATAAGGGCAAAACAATGATAAGGTGTAATGGTCATCAACTGAAGATGACTAAAGTGTAGTGACAGTGGTTTTCACCCATGAGGACCTAACCTGATCTAATGGCTAGTGGGTTTGCAGTAACCTCTATATTATCGAGTCTTATAGCATGCCATGGACTAAAAAAAAAAAAAAAAACCTAAACTATATCTAAAGGATAGCTGTACTTTTTAACAATATTAATTCTTTTAATAAAACTTTAGACCAATAACTTCTTACCTCGCTTTCTTCTTGTGAGCTATGAGTAAGTAACCGTAAGCGAAACGCGTTAGTGGGCATTTTCTTTTGTTCTGTACTGTATGGAACCTTAAGAAATAATAAAGAGCATTTCGAGGAGTGCGACTACCCGGAACTTTATTCCTTCCTGGCAACTTGGCATATCCAGTCCGCACCCATGGGACATTAACAAAGGCTACAAGGTAACGGCAGTGGTTGAATTTTGGGGACATTGCTGAGCGGCTTCACCTATCGCTTTCTTCTTCCCCTGTATTTTAAAGCCTACGTTTACCCAAAAAAAAACAAAAAAAATCAACACAAAGGACATGACTTACCTTCAGTGAGATGTATCTCTTGTGCTGCCGTGTCCTCCTTTCACCAAAATCTTACTACTCCAATGCCCCTCAGAAGATTACAGTGGCAGGTATAAGGGACATCTGAGGAGGATGGTTTTGGTGAAAGGAGGACATAGCAGCCTAGAAAATACATCACACTGGAGGTAAGTCATGTCCCTTGTGCTGTTTTTTCGTTTTTTAGATAAACATAGGCTTTAAGAGTTAGTATCACATGTTCAGGCTGTGGTAAATGTTACTTTGTTTAGATTCTGCTTCTATTCAGTTTGCACTGTACTGTGTAGAAAACAACACGACTTCAAACCAGGAGTGAAAACAAGAGGGAAGCCATCAGGTCCACATACCTGTTTGGTTCAGTGTCTTCAGTATTGGCAGTAATAATTGTTGTTCTCTGTTTTGCACTACACTTATAAAATCACTGGAGAAACAAACTGCCGAAAGAAAGCAACCCCTCCATAATTTTAGGCAAGCCCACCCATTCCCCCATCTCACGTGATTTCAGACAGCTAACTGTAGAAAGCAGAATGTATGTTTGTGAGGATCTCCAAAGTCCTCCATGGTATCACTCCAGACTTGCAGCTATGTTGTATTTGCACTGTACCGGATAGCCTGTAGACAAGCTGACAACAAAGCAATGCTTACACTGACCTGGGTCCATGATTACAGCTTTAAAAGCACAAAAAAATAAAATAAAAAGAAACCGTGGAGGCAAGAGTTCATATTTGCAGAGGGGCTTTTCTTTCCCTGGATATATAAAATGTGGATCCTTTTAAAGCCATGACCTCCGGTTCCATCATAACGGCTTCCTGCTGGGGATCGAGATTTGTGAAGGCTGCTGCAGCAGATTAATGACTGTAGCTAAATTCCTCTGGGCCCAGATGTCAATTCTGAACCATTTCCTTAGCTGTTAATTAGGGTTATATCATACATAAATGACACATTCTATAGTTATGCATTGCAAGAGTTAGCTTTGTAAGAAAATAACATTGCGCCTTTAGTCTTAGTTCAGTGTGATGCCAGCACAGCGTTGAAAAATGTATGTAAACATTATTAGCATAGAGGTTGTTTTTCTGATGCAAATCCACCTGGCTGGCTTAAAAAAAATCCAGTGCTGTGAAGCCTTATCCTTCACAGTGGTTCATATTTAATGTGTTCAAACAGATGTTGCGTGCATTAACAATACCTCGCAGTGCTGAAAGACATGCATGCATACAGGAACACGAGTCAATTAGCTCACAATCCAGAAATCTGCCTGAATATTAATGTCGTGTAACGGTGCAGCACTATTAGCATGGCCTATTTTTACAGGAGGATCTGTTGATTGCTCAGTCATGTATTCCGATGAGTTTTCTTTCTATATATAACATGGTGTTTCCTTCTTCGACAGTGCTAAAGGTAAAACATCTGTTTAAATTAGCATTTGTATCAATTAGGTGCAAGGAGAAAGCAACGTCAGCATAATTTAATGTAAAACTGTAAGAAGTATCTAGTTCTGGCATATAGTACTTTGTTCAATTTTGAAATGCCTGGCAGATTTTTCAGGTTCAGCTATTCTGGGACTTTTGTGAGCTGACGATTTTAGCAGTATCCCACCCCCCCCTTCCTTTTCCCCTACATACACAGTCTGGATTTTTTTTTTTTCGTGCTCTAATTATGTTCCATTTCTTTACATTGAACTTGTACATCAGAAAAATTTGTGGATACAGGCATTCAGTTTGCAGCTATGTTGTGATGACTTGCAAGATAATAAGCGGACAGCGCTGCATGCAGAGTTCAGTGAACCCTATTGGGAGAGGGAGGGTAGTGTATTCAAAGGTTTCATGTGAATATTATGCTGAAAACCGTAGGACATGTCTTGTTTACTGAATATGCATGTTTACTGCAAACGAATTTCAGTCAGAGTTAAAGCGTATGTCAGGGAAAAATAGAAAAAAAAAATCTGCAATACATCTCTGCAATACATTTGTTCTTTATTCCTTTAAAGATGAACTCCAGAAATTACACAAACACTCTTGCAGTGGAGCCTTCCTGTCTAAGGCTGGCCATGCATGAGTCATTTTTTCGTTCAACCAGTGGGTTGTTTCTATTTGCTACGAAAAACGAGCAGCCATGACACCCCTGCCTCTCTGTATATCAGATACTTTGCATTTAGTTGATGCAAACATGGAATGTTCTAATTACCACTTGAGAGCTGCATAAGGAAATAGTACAAACATCCCAGTTGATTGGATCACATCAGTGTCTTGTTCAAATGTTACCAGTTGGCTCAGTGACTCATTTTTCACCGCCCTAATATGTATTTGTTTAATGTTGTTTACTATATAATGGCGTCTTACATAGCACACTATTCTCAGAACTCGCAATGCATTATGCACTACAATGCTAACATGAGTAATAGAATTTTTTACAAGTACCTGTATTTTGTTTTGGACACACACACATAAAAGATTTTCATTGTATAATGAGTTTTGTTGGGGGTAGCAACTGAAGGGCTCTTGAGCCCATTCAACGTATTTGCAGACTTTTTTTTTACTCCACACAGGCAGCCCAGGTGCAGTGTACAGCCAGTCATTAACATTAATGGCTATGCGCTTCTGTCTCGTGTATATGGTAGTGCTATTGTACTGTTTGCAAAAAAAATTTTAAAGTATAACTTTTTTTTTAGTCCTGGATGGAGTACAAAGGGATCAAAAGGCCTGTCCATTTTTATTGCTGTCTGTGCCCCTGTTAAAGTGATTATAAATTCTTGTTTTTTTCCTATAAAAATAACAAACATGTTATACTTGCCTGCTCTGTTGCGGTGGATTTGCACAGAGCAGCCTGCATCCTCCACTGTTAGGGGGGCCGAGGGGGGCTGCTGCACATAAAAGGCTTTTTATCATAATGCATAAAATGCATTAAGCTAAGAAAACCTTCTCCTTTTACAATCACTTTAAGGAGATTCACCCTCTCTATTTGTCCTGTTTAACATTATCACTGAAAGTGAAAGTAAAAGAAATTACCCAAATTTTGGGTTGTCCCCAGAAAAGTAATAAAGGGGAAATCTTCCAATGCAGACACTAGTCCCGAAGGAAGTCCTTTGATTTACAGGAATTTCCCCACACTTCCTGTTTGGTTTTGGAACAGGAAGTGAAGGGAAATCTCCCCATTGGGGCACAGATGGGGAAAAAAAATTGACAGGAGTTTTAACCGTGCCTTAATCTATCCAAAAGGTAAAAAAAAAAAAGTTTTTCCGATTGTTCCACTTAAAGCTCTCTAATTCTTTTTTGTATGCTGTACTCTTGTATACGATAGCACCGCAGTATACACGAGTACAGCGGCAAACAGCCATTTATGCTATAGACAGACTATGTACGCTGCAAATGGGCTGCCTGGCCATTGAATGGGCTCAGGCGGTCCATGTGCAAGCTGCAGTTTTTTCATTTTACCATCTCTTTGCTCCAGAAACTCTCTGGTCTGAGTGCTCTATACAGGTGGAAATTGATGATCTAGATGTAAAATGTTGATGTGGCCAATACTATGTGAGTCATCTTTGTTGTTTTTGCAGTTATTCCTCACAAGATTGGACGTGTAATAGAAGGTAGTCCCGCTGACCGATGCAGAAAGCTGAAAGTTGGAGACAGGATCTCAGCTGTTAATGGCCAGTCAATTGTGGAGCTGTCACATGATAACATTGTACAGCTCATAAAGGATGCTGGAAATACTGTCACCCTGACAGTGATTGCAGAAGAAGGTAAGACTCACAATTCTTTCATTTATATAAAACAGTGTTGTAGTAGGTTTTTCTTCTCATTGAATAAGTATAGCTTACTTCTAAGTAGATAGCTCGGACGTGTTTAGATCCAACTTAGAAATTTGCGTGAGCAAGACTCCCAAGAAGCTATCACTGTACTGGGCCAATCATCTGTAGCCTGAGCATTGCTTGCCCTGCAGCCGCACGCATACATACCCCTTCTATATGTGCAGCAGCAGGGCGGGGATTGGCCCAATACAGTGACTTAGTGGATTTGGACTAAGATTCAAACATGCCCAAGCTGAAGGAGGGAGAGGCACGCTCTGTATACTATTGCTTTAGCAAGGCGGCCATGGAGTGAGCCGATTCAGCTCACTTATTTCCAGCTGCAGCCTGAGAGAGGGGATGGCGGAGTGATAACATCTGCACTCCGGACTGGATGCTGGTTTTGGCACCAGTCACAGATTAGCCAGGTGGAAGAGCTGCACTGCGTGTATTCTGCCTGACTGCTCGCTGTGGTCTGGAGACAAGTTGTTAGACATCACATTTTTGGTAAATTGATTGATAATGTTGCTGGATGAGGAGTGAGGTGTTAGTTAAATGCAGTCTGATAATGTACATGTACAATAACACCCTTCCCCCTTTTTTTTTTATTTTCTCTCCTTTTTTATCTCAATGAACACTGTTGAAGTACCAATGTATGTACGCTTATATTAGCGCTCGTCTGGAGCGTTTCATGTTTATGTAACGTTGAATTCAATTTGTCAATAAAAAGAGTTAAAAAAAAAAAATAAATAATGTTGCTGGATGTGGGCCTGTGCTGTGACTGTTTCTTTGTTGGATTGGGCTGTCTCTTTTCTATGTGGGGATGTCTCTTTGCTATATGGGGATGTCTCTTTGTTGGATTGGGATGTCTCTTTGCCGGATTGGACTTTCTTTTTGCCGGATTGGACTGTCTCTTTGCTATATGGGGATGTCTGTTTGCTGGATTGAAATGTTTCTTTGCTGAATGTATGGGGATGTCTCTTTGCTGAATATATGGGGCGGTCTCCTTGCTGGATTGGACTGTCTCTTTGGCCGGATTGGACTTTCTTTTTGCCGGATTGGACTGTCTCTTTGCCGGATTGGACTGTCTCTTTGCTATATGGGGATGTCTGTTTGCTGAATTGAGATGTCTCTTTGCTGAATATATGGGGATGTCTCTGCTGGATTGAGCTGTCTCTTTGCTGGATTGGGCTGACATTTTTCTGAATGTATGGGGCTGTCGTATTTGGTTGGACGGCCAGTGGGCGGGTCCTGGGGAATGTTGGTGGTCAGACCTGAGGGGGTGGGCAGTCCTAAAGCTGTGTAAGGGGTCCTGGCTCTAGAGCATCACAGCATAGTCTTTTTGATAGTCTGCTCAAATATTTGACTGTCTGGTCCTGGAACAATTCAAAGAACTCTCCACGCTCTATTTACCACAATCAGCAGATGGCCGATAAAGATGGTATACATATCCACTAATAACAATAAAAAATCAAAAAAGATCCTTTGACTGTAAATTTTTCAAAGAACCTTTACCAGTACACCAGAGTATTTCTCTAAAAACTGGATTTAAAACTTTCCAAATCATCTGACCTCAAACTGTATGCACTTGTGGTACATTTTTGAAGCAACAGTCTCTGTATAAGCCATCAATAGTGTAAAATAATGTCCAACCTTTACTAATAACAATCATAAAATGAGTAAAATCTGCAGTTATGAGTGCATCCCTAATCTCCATAATACTGCAAAGACTACATGCTGACATCACAGAAGAAACTCCCTCCAACTGGACTTTATCAGGGGCTTGTGCAATGACTCCTGGAACAAGGCTACGCTCAGCTGTGTTCTGAAATGTGTACAGTAAAACCTTGGATTGCGAGCATAATTTGCTCTGAAAACATGCTTGTAATCCAAAGCACTTGTACTGTATATCAAAGTGAATTTCCCCATAAGAAGTAATTGAAACTCCACAACCATTTATTCATAAGTCCTTCAGTTTATAGTCCATATAAAAAGATTATAGCAATGTGATAGGTTGTGTAACCATAAAATGTCCATCCACAATTGGCAGCTTCCACAAGGGGATTAGAAGCAAAATCCAGCAGGAGCTACAGAGAATAAAAGAAAAGAGAGGCACCTCTAAGTATAGCAATATGGTTACATGAAGGTACAACATTTAGCAACTCACATGGTTGATGATTAAGAGGCACATCTACAGTATCTCACAAAGGTGAGTACACCCCTCACATTTTTGTAAATATTGTATTATGTATTTTCATGTGACAACACTGAAGAAATGACACTTTGCTACAATGTAAAGTAGTGAGTGTACAGCTTATATAACAGTGTAAATGTGCTGTCCTCTCAAAATAACTCAACAAACAGCCATTAATGTCTAAACTGCTGGCAACAAAAGTAGGTACACCCCTAAGTGAAAATGTCCAAATTGTGCCCAAAGTGTCAATATTTTGTGTGGTCATCATTATTTTCCAGCACTGCCTTAACCCTCTTGGGCATGGAGTTCACCAGAGATTCACAAGTTGCCACTGGAGTCCACTTTTACTCCTCCATGACGACATCATGGAGCTGGTGGACGTTAGAGATGTTACGCTCCTCCACATTCCGTTTTAGAATGCCCCACAGATGCTCAATAGGGTTTAGGTCTGGAGACATGCTTGGTCAGTCCATCACCTTTACCCTCAGCTTCTTTAGCAAGGCAGTGGTCTTCTTAGAGCTGTGTTTCATTATCATGTTGGAATACTGCTCTGCAGCCCAGGCTCCAAAG
This sequence comes from Glandirana rugosa, assembly GCA_018402905.1. Lineage (NCBI taxonomy): Eukaryota > Metazoa > Chordata > Amphibia > Anura > Ranidae > Glandirana > Glandirana rugosa. The sequence continues at coordinate 1,229,860 of BLSH010440097.1, forward strand.
GGAGGGGATCATGCTTTGCTTCAGTATGTCACAGTACATGTTGGCATTCATGGTTCCCTCAATGAACTGTAGCTCCCCAGTGCCGGCAGCACTCATACAGCCCCAGACCATGACACTCCCACCACCATGCTTGACTGTAGGCAGTGAGTTGCTAAATGTTGTACCTTCATTAAATGTAACCATATTGCTACACTTAGAGGCACCTCTCTTCTCTTTTATACTCAGTTGTGATTTGACGCTACTTGTATATCAAGACATAGTTTGTATACCAAGTCAAAATGTATTTTAAAAGTTTGCTTGTCTTGCAAAACGCTCTCAAACAAAGGTTTTACTGTACTTTAATGTTACAACATTTGTATTCCCATGCACTCAGCCTCAGTACTCAGTCCGTTCATACCACAGCTAGTATGAACCTTGGCATATTAGGAACATGCATATTCATAAGGTAGGTGTAGATTGGATCAACTTGCCCAATCAATGCAGGGCGCCCCAAAGGCTATCCTGGCTAATAGGCCCTGCTTATCCTGCAAAATTTCTTAACTTTTTAGTTATTTAACTTTTAGTCACAGCTTTTTTTCGCCAACAATTACTTCTAACTATAGTTTGTTGCTGCCTCTAGGCTTTTTACAATTAAGCGCAGCTTCTACAAGCAGTGTATAATCCCAGCCAGAGCAGAGTTGTAAAGTAGGTCATCAGCAGCTTTTGTTTCTGGACAGTGTAGAAAATTCATCTACAGTAGGTTAAAATCCGGTTCTTAGATGGATTTTTTTTTTTCTCCAAATCAATCACATGCCTCTGCTTTTCCAAGGAGTTATTCTCAATCAGAGAAATAAAACATACATCTGCTTGCGCCTACTCCTGCAATTTATTCAAGAAAGTGACTCTGCAGTTTAATTAGAAGCGTTATAATTCCTTTGCCAGATAGATGGCTTTGCCTGTTTCCAAATAATAAGTACCTTAATCCAGAAAGCAGATGGATTAGCACAAGGGTACATTCTCATTTCAGTGCAAATATTAGACTTTCAGCCATCTCTTTTATGCAGGAAAATATGAAAGGCTCAGTTTACCTGTCCTTAAATATTTAATGAGAAAGACTTGCTTTTTTATATATTTATGAAAAGAGAATGTTTTCATTAAAGGCTCTGGGTTTGGAGAGTAATGATTTGTTTCAATTTATAATGTCACTCGTCAGATTTTAGAAAATTGTGACCTTTTCAGAGATCCCTTCATTTCACAATTAATCTAGACAGAACAGTGGTAGATGCGTGTTTGTTTATGGAAAGCCAAGTGGTATTTCTGTACAGATATTATTCTTTATTTTTTTTCGCTGACCAATTTCTTTTTTTTTTCTCTGCTGATACTGTCACCTTAATTAGAGAAACAAATAAAGCTGTAGTGGTGGAAATTGTATCCATGGATGTTAAATAATGGTTCCATTACTTACAACTATCTTCAAGACATTTGTGGAATGGTTTGTGTGTTGTATGTGGTTACATCCTGTGAGCAGTCTGATGCAGAGCTGATTGCACATATAGCTGACTGCTCAATCTTCAGTATGTCATTCATAAACCATCATTACTTTTTTGTGTACAGTTCTGTAGGGTTACTGGGTTGCCCAGCAGTCCTGCTTTGTATGACTGCAAGGGCCCACCCACATTCCCAAGCATTGGACAGCAGTGGAGAGCGCCTGCTGCTGGAAGATCAAGGAATAAGGTGAGTATTTGTACGTATACCTTCCCCACTATGCTCAAATGAGCAATTGGCACCTTTAGATCGGTGGTCTGCAAACTGCAGCCCTGGGGCAGGATGCGGCCCTTTGCTTGACCCTATCTGGCCCTTGACGCATTGTTCCTGCCACTAACGCCAACTACGGGGCATAATTCCTTCCACTGACAACAAAAATGGGGCACTATTCCTCCCCCTGACATCAGCGATTTCTCAACCTAATACCAAAGATCAAGCATTTCTTACTCCCACCGGGCACAGCCCGTCCCCCCGCCCCAAATGTGTGAAGGACAGTAATCTGGCCCTTTCTTTAGATAGAAAGTTTGGAGACCCCTGCTTTAGATCATTGAGGAGTACATCTGAACTAACCAGTTGGGTAATAGCCTGTACACCCCCTTTCATTATTAGTCCATTTTTTACGTTTTCAGGGCTGTGATAGTTTAACTGAAAGTTATACTCAAATAAAGTTATATCATTTTTTAAACAGGTAAAGACAAAAGATCAAACATTTTGAAAAAAAACAATCCCTTTATTTTCTTTTATAAAAGTTATTAAAAAATGCCAGGACAGTGTGCACACCACCAAACTTACCCTTTTTAAGATAATAGATTAGATTAGCTAATTTTTTTTGCCCCAATTCTTGGAAATTAACCAGCAGGCGGTAAAATAAGTTAAAAAATCCACATTCTTTCACAATGAAGCTTCTGCTGCCTATGATCCTTTAATTCATCAAATCCTCACTGATACTTATTCCTTCCTCTGTTGTGAGAAAAAGGGGAAGACTTTCAAATGTAAACACTCTGATGGGTTCTGTACAATAGTCCACATGATCTGGGCTGTCTAATTACAGCTTAATAACAAAGATTGAAATTGAAGCACTGAACCACTCCTAAGAGGTCCAGATACAACTTTATTCTGCTAAAAGTCAGGGGGACAATCCAAAAACTAGCTAACAAATTTCATAATTACAAACACAGGTGTTTTCAACAGCTGGTTTGGTTGCCAGACCAGTTGCTGACAAGGCCTTTGTATGTAATGACACAGGAAAAAATAACATTAAAGGTCCAGTTCACTTCTAATTTATTTACATTGTTGTCCATCAAGCCCTGATGAAGGGGGCACTCTTAAAGCTTTGAACATCATTGGGTACTTTTCGGATTGTCCCCTTGAATTTAATGGAATAAAGTTCTGTCTGGACCTCTTAGCAGCGGTGTAGTGCAGGTTCAATTTTTGTTGCGTTACACCACCATCCACCACCAGCTTAACATTAATACTTTAGGATGGTAAAACCAGTGGGATAACCTTACAGGCACAGTGCTATTTCTGCATTCACCCACTTTCCTCAACTAATTACAGCTCAGGTCATATCTATTCACTAGTGCACTAGCTGTCTGTGTGTGTTCTCTACAGTGCATTATTAAATGGCACTCCAGAAATACACGTCCACCACCTGGCATTTCAAAACCTATGGCAGTAGTGAACTGGTTAGTGTTTTGTGCCCAGAGTTAAGTTTTAACATTCATTTTATTTTGGAGATTACAAACCCAAGAAAGAACCTTTGCCCAGCTCATTCACTCATAGTTGTGTCTTGAGAAAAAGTATGTGGAAGGAGTATCATCTCATTCTGGATGACTGCTGACAGCTTTGTTGCGTGTTTGATAAGTTATGCTTAGATTGTCAGCAACAAAGTAGTTACCTCAAATCATGTTTAGCCTGTGGAATACATACCTTCATATTTGTTGTTGCCAGTGACTCTTTTATATACGGTCACTTGGGTTTTAGTTTTGTTAGACTTTTAATTAGATCAATTTATAAAGGAACCACGCATGTTCTGTTTTAGTCCCATAACTCCTTTTTTGACCTCTTGTATTTTGCACACATAGATACTTATAATTATAGTCAGAAGAGCTTAAATCATATTGGCATGCTGAACAGTCTGCCATTGGCTCTGAGCCCATCCAGCTACAGTTCCAAATGAGGGGCTTAGTGGAGTCTTCACTGAATGGGAGAGCAGCATCAGACTGCGGCTAAACGTTTCATTGGTTTCCTAGCTTCTTGGCTGCATATCTGAGCCCCTCAATTCCTCAGTTGTTATCTCTGCACACAGCTGGTCTACAGGCTGAACAGCACAAAGATGTGAGGAAGGAGGCCAAGACTTGGTATGGTTGTTAGGTGGATCAGTACTATGGCTGCCTGCTGATTAATCCCCCTCTACTCACTCTAAATGTGTTTTAAATAATCATATATCAGCAACACCAGACTGAAATAAAAGCGAGACTGTCTTGTGGATTGGTTTGATTTCCAAGGCAACCCCTTGCTTTTTAGTCAAATCACTTTTTAAAAGACACAAGATTCTAGAATGTTAACATATAACAATATAAAACAACTTTCTATTGAAGTCTATTTTTGGGGTATCTGAGCTGTAACACGTATATAGTCTTAATTCTACCATTACTGTGGCTTCTAGATCTGGCTTCCTTTAGAGTAGCTTGAGAAATGTGAAGAGGCTAAAAAAGTACCATATGAGCCCCAAAGACCAACTGCAGGAAAAACTATGTCTTTAGTTTTGGAGAGAATGGGAAAGGGTTAGGGCTCATTTACACTTGCTTCGACTTTAACACAGATTAAAGCAACTACTTCTCCAAAATGCTCTTTTTTGTGTGTTTTTGATGTTTCAGTGATGCTTTTTTGAATCTTTAACTCCTTGCCGACCGCCGATCGGCAATTGACGGCGACAAGGTGGCTCGTGAGCGCAAATCGCCGTCATATGACGGCGGCCGCGCTCACGAGCCTAGTGAGCGCGCGCGCGCTCACTGTGTTCGGGGAGGGCCAGGGAGCAGGTGCGGCGGCTTCGATTGCCGCCGGCTACCCGCGATGGCCCCCCCGAGCGGAGGAACGGAGGTCCGTGTATGTAAACACGGACCTCCGCTCTGGGTGAAGGGGGAAGGGCTGTGATCACAGCCTTCCTGTATACGAAGTCTGTGACCACTTCCCTTCCCCAGCCAGGGCAGTCCCCCTACAGTTAGAACACGCCCAGGGAACATAGTTAACCCTTAGAGCGCCCCCTGCAGGTTAACCCCTTCACTGCCAATGGCATTTACACAGTAATCAGTGCATTTGTATAGCACTGATCGCTGTATAAATGCCAATGGTCCCAAAAAAGTGTCAAAATAGTCCGACATGTCCGCCCCAATATCGCAGTACCGCTAAAAATCGCAGATCGCCGCCATTACTAGTAAAAAAAAAAAAGAAACCCCAAAAATGAATTCTCATCATCCGTAAACGCGGCCACTTTTGCGCAAACCAATTAATAAACGCCGATTGCGATTTTTTTTATCACAAATATGAGGAAGAATATAAATCGGCCAAAAACGGTGGAAAAAAATGTTTTTTTATATTTTGTTTTTGGATTTGTATTTTAGCAAAAAGTAAGAAATTTGGGTTTTTTTGCAAAATTGTCGCTCTTCTTTTGTTTATAGCGGCGATCAGAAATGACGCAGAGGGGATCAAATACCACCAAAAGAAAGCTCTATTTGTGGGAAAAAAAGGCCGCAAATTTTGTTTGGGTACAACGTCGCACGACCGCGCAATTGTCAATTAAAGCGACGCAGCGCCGAATCGCAAAAAGGGCTCCGGTCCTAAAGCAGGAAATCCTTCCGGGGCTGAAGTGGTTAATGAAACTTGGCAAATGCAGTGTGTGTGTTGATTTTCTATTTGTTTTAAAGGGGCCCAGTAGAAACCCAATTCGTTAGTACCCCTGTTCAGCAGATCCCCAGCTCATTGCAAATCCCTGGCTTATTGGTACCCTCATTCAGCAGATCCCTGCTCACTATTAACCCCCAGCTCTGCTGATGCCCCACTCAGTAGTACCCCCAGATTTGCTGATCCCCCCCGAGTAGAAACCCCCATCCTCTGCTGATCCTCTGTCGCTCAGTCCTCACTCTCTAGTCCCGTTCACGTTCTGCTATAGCATTCACATGTTGCACACCATGTGTGCCGTCTACTGGTTACTCCACTCCAGTTCGGACCCTGCTCTCCTTCCTGCTGCTACACACTGCACACCAGATGTGACGTCTGCACCAGACACTTCCAGAATATATACACATGAACCGGAAGTGACTGCTGATGACACCTTTCCAGTAAGCTTGCTGGTTTCCCAGTGCATCCTGGGATATCTAATACCTACAATACATCCAAAACAAAGCAAAGCTAATGCTAATTAAAAGCCCCTCAAAAGCTTCAAGTACTGTATGTGAGCCTTGTCATAGACTTTTATGGAGGATTTGGAATCACTTTGAAGCACCATGAAAGTGACAGAATATGAACAGTGTGAACAGGACTGTAAAGTAACCATTTTATTTAGTAAGAGGCACTTTGATTGGCGTTCAGAGTGCTTTAAAAAAGTGTGTTTGATACCACATTTTGAAGCAAGTGTAAATAGGCACTTGGAGCCCTTCTTGGATGATTTACTGCCATGTTTGTACCCATTGAGGAGCTTTCCCCTCAATTTTTTTCCAACATGTTTAGCTATCTCTCCAACAGGGGAGATTAAACCGGAAACTGCACCAAACCACTTTTGTTTAGTAGTCTGGGAAGGGATTTTAGGTGTTTAATGCTGTCCCATATCTACCTGTCTCACCCATCCCTCTCCTTTTTTGTCCTGGTGTTAGAAAATAAGAAAAAAATATCACTGTAAGGCTGCAGACCACATTAAAGAGGAGCTCCAGCCCCCACCCCCCAAAAAAACAATTAAAATTCAGCAACTACAAATACTGTAGCTGCTGACTTTTAATATTAGGGAACTTACTTGTTCAGGCATCAGCGCTGTCCTCACCTAAGCCGATTCTTCAAGCAATCGGGTGCTGGGGCTGTCATCCTGACTAAGGGAAACCAGCAGTGAAGCCTTGCAGCTTCACAGCTGGTTCCCCACTGTGCATGCACGCTACAGTTTGTGAAGGTTCCGCAATCTTCTGGGACCTTTGAAGTGTCCCAGAAGGCTGTGGGGAAAGGAGGGGGGTTGAACTTCTGGCTCAGTTTCTTGCAGCGAACTGAGCCGAAAGTGGGAGCAGATACCTGTTAAATCCAGGCACCTGCTCCCCCCCCCCCAAAAGGTGCAAATGTGGCAGCAGAGGGGGGGGGGAGACACACACACAAACTGAGCTTCCCCTTTTGGGTGGAGCTCCGCTTTAATAACCTAAAAAAGCTTTTAACCCATCCCCATTTTATCCAGCTCTAAAATTTTGGATATAGTTGGTCTTTAATGAGACATTTCTTTAGGGCTTCTTACAATGTATTTGGTGAGCTAATAACTTGCATCAAATGCAGTGCAAGTGTTTGTAGACTTTCAGCTGTAAACATCAGTTTTCCCTGGGACTATATAGTATACACCCCTCTTTTAAACTTAAAGGAGAAGTATGCCCAAAGCTATTTTTGCCATACTTTACAGTCAGGATCCACCCAGATACCTGCAGCTGGCTCAGCCTCTCAACAAGCTGCTGAGTCTGAGCCAGCCGCTCTTGCCCCCTCCACAGCCCAGCACTCCAGGGAGCATTGGGAGGGGCCGAACAGAGAGCTGGTGACTGGCAGTCACTTGCTGTCTGCTCAGTGAAGACTAAGAACCACGTGATCAACGGTCTTTGATCACTTGGTTGTCAGTCTTAGAAGCACCGGAGGGACAGAGGCATCCTGCATCCACCTAGGTGAATATACAGTATATGTAAGAAACCAGAACATCTCTTTTAATATAGGTTTAGGTATTGCATAACTAGTGCATGCATAAAAAAACATAGTTAATGGCTCCCTTCTGACCTATAAATTGTAGTAACATGCATTTTATCGCATATTACTCCGGTGGGTGTTAACACATGGCAGTTTGTGCATGGCCGTGTTATTAATTTAGATTTGCAACCCCATCATATAACTGTATTAACAGGTGGTGTGCTCTGTTGCAAAAAAACAGTCATATTTCTTGGCAATTAATTTGAGTTGGCGTTCTAAGTTAATTCATTTCCTTAACCCAAGCCCTAAAGCAGGGGTCTTCAAACTATGGCCCTCCAGTTGTTCAGGAACTACAATTCCCATCATGCCTACTTATGTCCGTGATTGTCAGAGTTTTACAATGCCTCGTGGGATGTGTAGTTCCGCAACAGCTGGAGGGCCATAGTTTGAGGATCCCTGCCCTAAATGTCCCAAAGACTCAGTCCACCCAAATGTGGTATTTTTGCTATAGATGGAGCCTGGTAGGCTGAACCAACCCCTGGCTTCCTATATTTCATAGATACTCCAACAGTGTGATCTATAGTGTGTGCTATAATTCATATTCTGTTCCTGTTGATCTCCAAGTTTTTGTTGTTCTCTCACACCTTTGTGTACGCCAGCACCACCCTTGCATTATTCATAACATACACAGGTGCAGGTGTGCAGACCAAAGAATTTAAGTGCACATATCTGCTCATTAAAGGTTCTGAAGGATACAATAAATTACAATACAATAAAGTTCAGGCGAATTGACCTTTCAAACCATATTGTCCAATATGTGTTTTATTTTACACTAAGTCTAACATATCAGTCAGAAACATTGTATCATAGAGAAGACACCACTTTATTTTAATGCTGCAATTGCCAGGCTCTCCATATTGGATAATTGACAGTTCTAGTGACTTTTACATTTAACTCTCAGCACAAGGATGTTGAATAATTTTCAGCATTGACCAACAAGCAGTATGGCTCTCTTTTGTTACTTCATGGTTGCCTGCAGAGTGCTGCACCCCAAGTGATATTCGCAATATGCTATAAAATGAATGCAAAAAAGATTCATGAGCACGAGATACATGTTACAGTGTGACTGATTACATGTTTCAGTACTCTTTATCTTAGCAACTGATCTCCTTTAAAATTGTCAGTGCAAAAGTATATACTAACGCCAATATTGTCTTCTTTTATTAGAACACAGAGGTCCTCCATCTGGCTCAAATTCTGCAAGACAGAGCCCTGCTCCTCAGCATCGTGCCATGGGACAAGCGCAACCAAATTATGGCACGCTAGACAGGTAAGGGAACGCCATGCTGACACACTGTTGCTATAATACACTGGCACCACTTACTTTATTAAAAGAGCGCTGCAGGCAAAACACAGATTTCAGCATTTTATACAGCAGAAGTAAAGCTGCTTACCTAGTTCCTGTTTGGGTGCAGTGTTCAACAGAAAAGCTAATGATCCTAACCAACTGTTAGGTTACTATATTTCCAAAGACCAGGGATTTCTCTGTATATTCAGAACCATAATACTCCTTGAGCAGAAAAACAGATTCATTCAAATTCAGCATTCAGTTGAACAGCCAAGAACATGGGTGCTGAAGTTATAAAGGTCAATACAGGATCTTCTCGAGTTCACATATTCAACAAAAAAACAGATATAATCCAATATTATATGTTTACTATTTGTTTTGACTGTTCTGCTTTCGAAGAGCATTAAAGAGCAGCATGAAAAATGTAAGGAATATGTTAGAAATGTGACTAATTGTTGAATGTACATGGCCTGATGCATATGTAATGTTACAGCTTTCTCACATCACAAAGCTCAAATCCTGATGGCCTTCTGAACAAAGTAGTCTGTATCTCAGTCTGAGTTAAGGACTTGTCCTTGTACCTAACTGTCATATAGGTGACTAGTGAATTCAATGCTCTGTCAATTTAATTTTCTTTGTGACTCATGAAACATTGTAAAAGTTATTTCTCCCCTATAATATTAAAACAATATATATGTATATACACACACTATATTGCCAAAAGTATTGGGACATCCCTCCAAATAACTGGATTCAGGTGTTCCAATCACCTCCATGGCCACGTGTATAAAATCGAGCACCTAGGCATGCAGACTGCTTCTACAAACATTTGTGAAAGAATGGGACATTCTCATGAGCTACGTGAATTCAAGCGTGGTACCGTGATAGGTTGCCACCTGTGTAATAAGTCCATCCATGAAATTTCCTTGTTGCTAAATATTTCACGGTCAAATGTTAGTGGTATTATAACAATGTGGAAGCAACTGGGAACAACAGCAACTCGTAAAATAATAGAGCGGGGTCAGCGCATGCTGTCACCAACTTTATTTTTTTTAACTTTATCTTGGTCTCATCAGACCACAGGACGTGGTTCCAGTAATCCATGTCCTTAGTCTGCTTGTCTTCAGCAAACTGTTTGCGGGCTTTCTTGTGCATCATCTTTAGAAGAGGCTTCCTTCTGGGATGACAGCCATGCAGACCAATTTGATGCAGTGTGCGGCATATGGTCTGAGCACTGACAGGCTGACCCCCCACCCCTTCAACCTCTGCAGCAATGCTGGCAACACTCATACATCTATTTCCCAAAGACAACCTCTGGATATGACGCTGAGCACGTGCACTCAACTTCTTTGGTCGACCATGGCGAGGCCTGTTCTGAGTGGAACCTGTCCTGTTAAACCGCTGTATGGCCTTGGCCACTATGCTGCAGCTCAGTTTCAGGGGCTTGACAATCTTCTTATAGCCTAGGCCGTCTTTATGTAGAGCAACAATTCTTTTTTTTAGATCCTCAGAGAGTTCTTTGCCATGAGGTGCCATGTTGAATTTCCAGTGACCAGTATGAGAATGAGAGCGATGACACCAAATTTAACACACCTGCTCCCCATTCACACCTGAGACCTTGTAACACGAATGAGTCCCAGGACACCGGGGAGGGAAAATAGCTAATTGGGCCCAATTTGGACATTTTCACATAGGGATGTACTCACTTTTGTTGCCAGCAGTTTAGACATTAATGGCTGTGTGTTGAGTTATTTTGAGAGGACAGCAAATTTACACTGTTATGTTATACAGGCTGTACACTCACTACTTTACAGTGTAGCAAAGTGACATTTCTTCAGTGTTGTCACATGAAAAGATAAAATAAAATATTTACAAAGATGTGAGGGGCGTACTCACTTTTGTGAGATACTGTGTGTGTGTGTGTGTGTGTATATATATATATATATATATATATATGTAAATATATTTTGTAAATAATCTTCCCAATGTGTGTTAATGTTAATTCTTATATGTACTGTAGATCCTTAAACTATCAATGTATTATGGGGCAGATGTATTTGGATGAATCATAAAAATGATGCACTCCCTGTGTGGCTGATATTTCATCTCCACAGTTGTGAAAGTAGATGAAAGACTACATGATAACCCACATGTTAAACTCCCTGAGTACATTTTCTGCAGCTAGTCTGTGTGTTTTGAGTCTTATAGAGTAGTGAAGTATCCTGCCAGCCCATCTGCCGCAGAGAAAACTGTTTGAGCTGAAGCTTTGTGGTTACAAGACCGCATAGAAAACCGCTTAAAAATGGTATTTAGATGGTTATTTATTAGAACATGAATGTGGGAAGCTCAGCAATGGCGAAGCAACATTTAGCACATGGCTTATTGTGTAGAATTTCCTTCTACTTTAAGCAGGAAGGCAAAGTGATTGCAAAATGGGCTAGTGGTTGATTTTCAAATCACTATATTTAAACCATTCGATGACCAGTGATGTACCGGTACATCTCTAGACTTCAAGTGGTTATACCAGGATGATGCCTGCAACTGTAGTATTGTTTTTTAGGGCGATGCCTCTATGATATAGGAAACTGGAAGCGATGAGCATACATAATGTCCGGTTTCCCTGGATGTAAGCAGTTCCATTTTTAAAAATGAAAAGCCATTTGATCACACCAATTTGGTGTGATCAAATGCTTTTAAGGGCAGAGGTGGGACTTGGGGTCTAACAGATCCTTGATCCCTTTATAAAGAGTACCTGTCACTAACAATTGCTATCACAGGAGATTTTTATATTCCCCGTAATAACAATAAAAGTGATCACAAAAAATGCTTTTAAACTGGCAATGTAAAAATAAATAAATAATGAAAAAAAATTAATGAGCCCCCCCCGTGCTCGCCCACAAAGGTGAACGCACGCGTCACTCATACACACAAACAGAGATCATCCCACACATGTGAGGTATTTCTGCAAACGTCAGATCATGGGCATTAATTCTAGCACCAGACCTCCTATGTAAATCTAAAGTAGTAACCTGTAAAGGCTTTTAAAAGTGTCGCCTATGGATGTAAAATGTACGTAGTTTGTCACCGTTGCACTGAGGGGGGGGGGGGGCAGTTTTAAAGCATGACATGTTTGGTATCTATTTACTTGGCGTAACATCATCTTTTAAACTTTACCAAACACTTGAGTATTGTATTGTGTTTTTGTCCAAAAGATTGCGTTTGGAAATATATAATGTTTGGGGTTCTCAGTAATTTTGTAGCAAAAAATACTGATTTTTGCATGTAAACAAAAAGTTTCAGAAAAAGGCCTGATCTTAAAGTGGTTAATATAACAATAATGTGAAAGGGCAAGCATGTTTAAACTGTCAAATCTGTTAAATATCATCAAAAATTACTTCACGGTAAACACTGCAATAAATATGTGTCTCAAAATATGTGATCAGTTAAAGCGGAAGTAAACTCTTCAATTTGATAGTTTCAATAAACTGTTAACATTTCCGGCATGCCGGAAATGCTAGCTGTCACATTGGTTGTGCTCCCAAGCAAACTGTCAAACCATCCAATGGCTGTTGACATAACGAATCACATGTGCAGCATCTTGGCAGTTGCAAAATAAATAGAGGCCAAGATGGCAGCTTCTTTGGCTGAAAAGAATATGAGGGTTTACTTCCACTTTAAAATAAACTATACTTGCCCCTAAATTATTTTTCAATTTATGATTGAATTATTGATTTTTTGGCAAGGAGAGTTAGCATGTCTCCCCTTGCTCGGGATCTCTAAGAGAGATAAAAGCTGTGAACACGTGGACCATCCTGGCCTTCTTTTTATAAGGGAAAAACAATGTTCAGTGCTAGAAGGAGTGTGATATCACACTCTGCAATACAGAAGCCAGGGGTAAGGCAAGCATATTTACCAACTTTTTCCAAAGGTGTTTATTTTTCTTTTACATTTTATGCAGATTTTTGTCATGGAGTGGGTCTGTGATGAAATAAATAGATCTCTCTTTTTAGTGCAAGATTGACTTTAATAATCAGACTAGCTCTTTCAGTAATCAGAACCCAAAATCTGATTGCTTACACTTTGGGCACCATCAGTGATATTTGTATTGTCTTATTAAGTAATTCTGCTTGTGTTTGTTGTTAAGGGTAGAGAACCTTGTATTTCCTGGACTTTGAAAAAAAATTATGAATTTTAGAATGTCATTTTTTTTTCCAGAAACACCCTGGATGCAGACAGCAGTAAAGGAGACCCCTCTGCCACATATAGGTTCTTATGGGCCGATCACAAACCTGATGCTGTACATACCTTGCCTTCAGGAGGCAGGCACTCACAGGTAGGTTTGCATAGAAAACTTTATTCACTGTAGAACCAAAGTTTATATACTTAGGAAAGATTTTTCCATAATAGATTGTTGGGTCCAGTGCTTGTTTTATTCTGTGATTGTGCAAAGTTTTCCCCACCGGCAAATGACATTCTCTCTTCAAAAATAATATCAGCAGAAAATCTGTAGGTTATACATACCTGTATGACTACTCTACTTTCTGTAGCCTGTGCACCAGATTTACAGTTGGGTCCATATATATTTGGTCACAGGCACAATTTTATTTATTTTTTCAGGTATTTACCAACACTTATTCAAGCTATAGTAATATAATAGATGTGGGCTGAAAGTGCACACTCTCAGGTTTAATTTGAGGGTATGTACATCCAAATCGGAGGAAGGATTTAGGAATTACAAATCTTAAGATTAGCCACCCCCCCTTTTTTAAGGGGCCAAAAGTAATTGGACAGTTGAATCAAAAGCTGTTTCATGGCCAGGTGTGGGCTACTCCTTTGTTAGTTCTTCATTAAATAGGCAGATAAAAGGTCTGAAATTGATTCTAAGTGAGGTATTTGCATTTGGAATCTACTGCCAATAACCTACATCATGATTTCAAATGAGCTGTCCATGCAAGTGAAACAGGCCATTGTAAGGCTTCAAAAATGAAACAAATCCATCAGAGAGATAGCAGCAGCATTAGGAGTGGCCAAATCAACAGTTTGGTACATTCTGAGGAAAGAAGAACGCATTGGTGAGCTCAGCAACATAAAAAGGCCTGGACATCCACAGAAGACAAGTGGTGAATGATCACAGGACCCTCTCTATGGTAAAGAAAACCCCATTCACAACATCTAGACAAGTGAAGGACACTCTCCAGGAGGTGGGCGTATCATTGTCAAAGTCTACAATCAAGAGAAGACTTTACCAGAGCAAATACAGAGGGTTCACCACAAGGTGCAAACCGTTCAAAAGCCTGAAGAATAGAAAAGCCGGATTAGACTGCCATAAAAAAAACATCTAGAAAAAAGCCAGACCAGTTCTGGAAAAGCATTCTTTGGATGGATGAAACTAAGATTAATCTGTACCAGAATGGCAGGAAGAAAAAGTGTGGGGAAGGCTTGGAACAGCTCATGATCCAAAGCACACAACATCATCTGTAAAACATGGTGGAGGCAGTGTGATGGCATGGGCATGCATGGCTTCCAGTGGCACTGGGTCATTGGTGTTTATTGATGATGTGACAGAAGCAGCCAGATGAATTCTGCAGTGTTTAGAGATATACTGTCAGCCCAGATTCAGTCAAATGCAGCAAAGTTGATTGGACGGCACTTCACAGTACAGATAGACAATGATCCAAAACACACTGCAGAAGCAACCCCAGAAGTAGAATATTCTGCAATGGCTGAGTCATTCACCTGATCTCAACCCAATTGAGCATGCATTTGACTTGCTGAATGCAAAACTAAAGGCAGGAAGACCCACAAATAAAGAACAACTGAAGACAGCTGCAGTTAGAGCATCAGAAAGGAGCCAACCCAGTCTTTGGTAATGTCCATGGGTTCCAGACTTCAGGCAGTCATTGCCAGTAAAGGATTCTCAACAAATTATTAAAAATGAACATTTTATTTATGATTATATTTATTTTTTCAATTACATTTGAGCCCCTGTAAATGGGGGGGCATTGTGTATAAAAATGGTTGTAGTTCCTAAAATTTGTACTTGATATTTATGTTCAACCCCTTGAATTAAAGCTGAAAGTCTGCACTTCAAATTCATTTGGATTGTTTCATTTTCATTTTATTCTGGTGGCATAAAGCCAAAAGTATGAAAATTGTGCCTGTGTCCAAATATGTATGGACCTAACTGTACATTAAATGGTCAGAGGGTTGGACTTTTCTTGAATAGTAAGTTCTTTCAACCTTCAGAAGCACTAATCCTACCTATTTTTTAACTAAGAAATGGGAAGTTTTTATGGGTGTGCCAAGTCTGGTAGCCAGATGAATCACAAGCTACACTGCCATGGGAACAGTTTAGAGCATGAGATATCTCTGTGTGGTCTTAAAAAATATTTGTAAATTTGACAATTAAATGGCAAGTGAGCATGTAGATGACTGCAGAATTATGCACCTAGGCCATCATAATATTCAAGGTTTACCAATAGCTGTATATAAAGAGGGCTTCTGCTCTATCTGTTTCAATTTTATCCTGGTGAACTCATAGGTGCTGGTAAATTGTATTGATCTCACAAATCCAAAACCTCTTGGACCTGTTGAAATTGCAGTGTAGCCTACAGTTGTTTGATTTCAATGTATTCTAATATATATATATATATATATATATATATATATATATATATATATATATATATACACACATACACACACACATACTGGATTGCCTGCTATTGTTTTTAAGTAAGACATTTTTACAATCAGCAGGGATTCAACTGTGTTCTAAATGCGTAATTGTATATTTTCAGCATGTGGGTTGCTATCCTGTGGAGCTGGAGCGAGGATCTAGGGGCTTTGGGTTTAGCCTTCGTGGAGGAAAAGAGTATAACATGGGACTATTTATCCTCCGCCTCGCAGAAGATGGGCCAGCCATCAAGGATGGACGAATTCATGTATGTATAGATCATTAACCAAGAAGATGCTGTTCCCTGTCACCAAAGGAAAGAAACATTGTGTAGTTTCCAAGGGAATTACTTCCAAATTACATCCCTCCATGTGTTTTGAGTCCTAAGGACATCTCTCTGGGGCACCCGGCAGTGCCCATGTACTGGCTGCTCTGACAGCTCTGTCAATACCTATCATTTATCAGAGGATAAACTATGCTCAGATCAGTGACAGGTAGCTACGGAACTATCAGCAGTATATCTACACCAGCAGTATATCCCTCACAACAGTATTTCTTCCTGTAGTGCTTGGTAATGTTAATCTTCAGGTTTTGCAAGTGAAGTTCAAAGAACAAGGATAACACAAATAAGAGATGGAAAATGAAAAACACCTTTTCAGATTTCAAATATGCTGCATTAGAAAGGAATAAATAAACATATAGAAAAAGTGTAATTAACCATACACACATTACTGCTAAATAAAGAGCTACCCTGAGCACAACCTAAAGCGAAGCAGTACAGTCCATGATTCCCCTAAAGGTAGAATATGTAATTTAGAGATTGGGACTACTGGTATTTAAATATTAGAGAATAACTTGCACACAGTACTGATGTATGATGCTGGATCATCCTGGCAGAAAATTCCACACAATAAAAAAATGTGACTATGTTTATCATAGTGCTTGTTATGTGCATAAAACTTTTTAGAGCTTATTTTATATTCTAGTTGTGAGTTGCATGCATTCATGTGCACACACATAAAATACTAACCAGTAATGCATGTTTTTATTTTTTTTATCTAAGCGTAGTGCTAATTTACTGTTATTTATGCACCTTTGTATACAGGCCCTTTGAGAGCAACGGGTTGCATTCAGTTCAAAAAAATGTCTAAATGCTTAAAAATGTGGAGTTTTTGGTGCCTGTGTGCAAGAGCCCTAAGATGTATCATCTTTCACTGGCATTTATAAAGCACTCAACATGCTAGCTCTTAGGCTTGAGTTTAGTAGCTTTTAGCTTTTTTTTTTTTTGCCAAAGCTACTAAACTCAACTCCATAAAAGCCTATGCGTCCATGTACACATAGGCTTTTAGCAGATTTAAAGAGCTGCCGTGTTTAGGTTCACGGATAATCGCATTCAGGATATGAAGGTTTTCCCCGCGGGCCGCAGAAAAATGCAAAATCCGCGTTTTGGCGCATTTTCCCGCGGTCAGCAGCTGCCAGTGTACATGAAGCCTAAAAAGGGTTAATTCACCTTAAAAAAAATACTCTATGCAGTCCATGAATATTATTCCATCATTTTAAAGTATTTGATTTGATAAAAATCCATTTATGCTCCTCCCATACCTGTAGGCCTTTTGTGAACGAGATGAAAGCTGCCCCAAGCACTTCTGATATTTTTATAGATCAAAAGTGCCACGCTAAAAAGAAAACAAACAATATTCATGAAGTGACATCAATTAAAATAAATGTGAGTCCTTGTGCAGGTGCACACATAATATTGTAAATAGTTCCATAGAAGTGAAAAACACAAACTGTCCCAAATGAAAAGATGAGTCTTATAGAAAATCTTGATCTGCACACATCAATTGGTATTCCAAATGCCATGACACCTTATGCTCCACCACCTTGTGCACAATGAGTCTCTTACCAGAGCTAATGAACATCAAAAGGGTCAAATACGCTTAAATATTCATGCAGTCCCTTCTTGGGAAACTGTGTCTCCTCTGGGTTTCCACTACATCCTCATTGGGGCCTCATCCACAAACATGACATAGAAAAAGAGCCACATAGCGTAAAACTGTATTGGTAATTGAATTAAAAAAAAAAACATATTAACCACTTACAAGATTAAGAAAAATAAGCCCTTATCTAAAAGAAACTGGTCCCAGGAGTCAGATGGGCCACTTCTTGGTTATGAGGTGCGTGATGACGTCACAAGCAATGGCCTTGTCGATTCTCCTTGGGCGGCGCTATCGCTCATGACGTCATCGTGTACCTTGTAACCAGGAAGTGGCCCGTCTGATTCCCGGGGCAGGTTTCTTTTAGATAAGTGCTTATTATTTTTAATCTTTGGAATACCAATTAACATATGCAGATCAGGATTTTCTATAAGACTTATCTTTTAATTTGGGACAGTTAGTGTTTTTAATTTCTATGGGACTATTTACAATATTATTTGTGCACTTGCACAAGGACTCACTTTTAGTTTAATTGATTTAATTTCATGTATATTGTTTGTCTTCTTTTTAGCACAGCACTTTTGATCTATATTTCTATCAATTGCTGTGCCAGCTGCTTGCAAAGTTTATTGTTTTATTACTTCTGATATTTTTCACAGCTTTGTCCTGTTCGGTCCTCTTGGATGGACCAGCCATTGCAATGACCACCCCCTAGCAGTACAGGAGGGAGTGCTGTCCTTCTGAGTTCAGCACATGTGCATTATGTGTTACGGTGAGCAGGTGAGCTCAGCAACAGAAAGAGATGGTGGTGCGCATGTGCAGGGCTCAGAAGGATGGCGCTTGCTCCTGTACTGCTAGGGGGCGGTCGTCCTAATGGATAAATTGATATTTTTGCAAATTGTATTAATTTAAACTTATGGAATAGTGTCCATGGACTAAATAGAGTATTTTGTAAAGGTGAACTAACCCTTTAAAGCATCCTTACCCAGGTGTGTTGAATACAGATACTAATAGAAGTGCTGCTGTCACTTTAAACAAGCTTTTGGGAGACTTTGCCAAGTTTCAAATCTGTTCAATTTCACTGAAGCCTGATAAAAGCGTGTACAAAACAACTGCTATCCATTAAGATTTGTGTTCAGTACACCTGGGCAAATGCCGAAGGGCACTTTACTGATGTCAGAAAAGCTGCTTGAAGCTTTCCGTATTTTTTGTAAATGCTTATTAAAGCTGATGCTGTCTAAAGTGGCATTATAGGCAAACACCAAGCAAAACCCATTTGTTTAGGATCAAAAAATAACAAGTGAATTAATCATGCAAAAAGCAATATATAAGAACTTCAAATATGGGTCTAAAAAAGGACCCAGGTTATAGATGCAAAAGAAGGCCACTAAAATCTCAAACTGTAATAGCTTTAGGGGTGGGGGGGGGATATAGCCAAACTGCTCCTTGTTTCATCAATGTTTTATCATTTTCCACATGGCCCTTTATGTAAGCCTGTAAGAAAAATAAACTACTGATATGTTAACATTTCATTACTATACCTGTTTTTGTAATTTGGCACGTATCAGAGGCAAAATAAAAGTGTCATTAGGGGAACACTTATTGAAATGTGACTCAGTATATTATAAAGTTTTATTTGCATTTGTAACATTGGCCTTTATATAATATAATCAGATGGATCAGAGCCAAGTTTGGATCTATTTTGTACCTGCATTGTTGGCAGGTTTCACAGCATCCAGACTGCGCAGCCCAGCAGTAAAGTAACGTGCTATGGTGTCATTTACCACTAGCATTCACATTCCCTCGCTGGGCTGACTTTGCATAATGAAGGAAGTGAAATATAGTTATTCATAGTACCAATCAGACAGTATTCATTTGATGAAGAATGGAAGCCTAAAGTCTGCCCTTCTATATTAAACCTGAACTCTGGTGTTACTTTTAGTCTTGAACAGTTTTGCAGGTTCCTCTACTTCTAGCATTTTCATCCTCTGTCTTACTATCCCTGGGTTGCCCCCTTCCTTCATTTGATTTCAGTTCTCTTAGCCATGGAGGCTCAGTGTCATTAGGGTTGCCACATCATCCCTTTAATCCAGGACACATATGAATTACAAGTTCTGAGGCTAATTTAATGCGGATAAGGCACCAAGTGAGTTTTATTACCACCGTAATCAGCCACAGAACCTGTGCAATTAATATGTTTCCTGTATTAAAGGGATGATGTGGCAACCCTAAGTGTCATATGAGGCCATTGCTTATGCAAATACAGTCTAGCTGGGAACATCCATTATTATGATATGTGTATAACCCCTCCCAAGAACTAGTCCACTGCTTGCCTTAGTACTGAGGGATCTCGAGACAAGTATTGAAGCAAGGAGCTATGATGTTTCCAGAACCTTGCCAGCCCCTCCCACCATCCATGATCTACTTGCATTGCATAGAGAAACACAGTGATGTCACAGGGAATACATTAAAGTCATGAAAATGAAAAGGTTTTATTTAATAATTTCATTAGACTGTGTGGAGCAACCAGTGAAGGCAAAATATAAGTAAATTATATTTCATATTTTAGTAATAATTCCCGGAAGTCTATATTATACATTGTTACATTGGTCCAGTCTGGACCAATGTAATCATGTATATACCAGATCTGGTTGATGTCCTTGGAAGCTGGAAATCACTAAAGTAGACACCACTACTCCAGCAAACTCCACTTGCTTCCGTGTCCTGTGCTGAGCAGGAGGTTGACCGCTCAACATGTTCACCATTCAGAGAATGCTTAGCATTTTCTGAATTAATGCAGGACATTCTCAGATTCTGATTGGACAAGATGGAGAGCGTGATGTCACTGTCCCACCTCTCCTCCTTGTTCAATTAGAGAATGCTTTGCATTCATTCAGAAAATGCTAGGCATTCCTGCCAAGTGGCCAACCTCCTGTATTCCGTAAGCAGAAGTGCAGCCACTTGGAGCAGGACACACAAGCAGACGGAGATCACTGGAGTAGCGCTGTCCACTTTAGTAATTTTCATGTTCCAGGGACATTAGCTAGGTATGACATATACATAGTACAATATATATATATATTTGTCCAAAATGGATCAATGTAACTATGTATACTATAGACATGCCTGGAATTATTCTTTAAGGGGTTGTTCACACCAGTTGCAGTACAAGACTGCGTGAATAATACAGTAGCACGTTTTCTCACACAGCAGGCCTTGTGCAGAAACGTGTAGATGCCATTAATTTCCTAATGGCACCCTCACCTGCCAAAATGCATGACATCGCTGTACTTTTGAGAAAGTCAGATTATCTAATGAGGGCAGGACAGGCCTTTAAAGTATCTTTTTAAATCCACTAATATGTTTCTTGTGCTATTCAGATATTTGTTTGTGTTGTTATGGTTACTTGTACTTGCAGCAAACAAAGGTGCTATGCACAAGGATATCCTTTATGCTTGATCATAGCGGCCTTACTTTATGAGTTGTAGTTAATCTTGAAACGATAATAGATTTTCAACCAACACGGCCTTTGTGGTTCTGTTACAACTTAACAAAGTCGACTGTTGCCCCTGCTAAGCCTGAATTTCCAGTGGAAGCATTACAGATATATTCTAGAACGAGTGTAAGCTGTTAGCTTGTGCAAGAAACGTCATGTTGGTTTTTTTGCATTTTTGTTATGATTTTAAGTGACTTTTGAACAAATGTTGATTCTAAATTTTGTCCTGGCAAATTTAGCTTTGCTGTGGTCAGTTAATAGTTTTGATTTTACCAGTGCTACTGAAAACTGCCAGCCCATAATTTATATACTGCGTCTAGCGCCTGAAGAGTGTCTGGCTAGCAGTACACACCAAACTGAACATGTGCAGCCTGACTCCATAGGCTCTGTTCTATCAGCAGATAGATTGGGGACTGTGGAGAAGACAGGATCAAACAGCCTTTTTAAACAATGCAGAGGATTAACTCCGTAGGTTCCAAAGTGAGTATAACAAGCATGCTCTACTGCATATACAGACTGATTTTACTGTTGTGGGTTTAGTAACACTTTAAAGCTGATATTCAGGCTAACCAAATATTGTCCAAATTCTAAAGGGATGTCACTGGTACTTCAAAAAGATCATGTCTGTGTTTGCAAAGGCATTTAGTGCTTGCAAGCAGACGTAAATTCTTTGTGGCTATTGCAATTTATTTCAATGAAATTATTTTTATCCTGGAGTTTCGCTTTAAAGGGGTTGTAAACCCTCGCTGTTTTTCACCTTAATGCATTCAGGTGAAAAACCTTTTCTACTACAGTGGACCCCCCGTTTTACTTACCTGACCCCGATCGTTGACGAGCCTAGCAACTTCAGCCGCGGGCTCCAGTCCTCATTGGCTTGTCAGTCAAGTCTAGTAACACGGGGGCAGGTCCGAGTCCTGCTGTCTGTGTCCATGGACGCAACAACAGGACTTAAGAGTGCACCCGCACGGCTGCCCCCAGGGAAAGCGCTTCCCTCGGGGACAGTCGGAGAAGAGGAGGACCCAGGAGCGCCGTTGAGGGACCTCAGAAGAGGAGGATCGGGACCACTCCGCAAAACCACTGCACAGAGGAGATAAGTATAACATGTTTGTTATTAAAAAAAAAAAAAAAAAGAACCTTTAGTATCACTTTAAGCTTACCGTGCATATCACAATCTAACTGTAAATCTTTGTAAAAGCAGCTTTCAAGCGGAGTTCCACCCAAAAGTAGAACTTCCTCTTTAAATACACTTTGCCCCTGACATGCCACAATTGGCATGTCATTTTTTTGGGGGGGGGGGCGGGTACCTCACTCCCACTTCCTGGTCTGGCTACCTAGGCGACTCTTCCTCTCCCCCTAGGGGGACCCGCCCTCCCTGCAATCTTCTGGGACACTTCACAGGTCCCAGAAGATTGCCTGTCCATTGACAAAGCACAGGGTGACTCCCGAATAGCCGAAAGCTGTCACAGTCGGATGCCCACAGTTGCAATGCCAGAGGGAAAGGGAAGAGGAGCGAGGCATCGGGCGGCCGCATCGCTGGACCATGGGACAGGTGAGTGTCTGTTTATTAAAAGACAGCACTTTTTGTAGCTGCTGAATTTTAATAAACCTAAAAACGAGTGGAACTCCGCTTTAGGCTAGCCATGCATGAGTGACCTTGTTGACACCACTCAGTTCCACAAAAGTTAAAGGGTATGTCAAGTCAAAAATGTTCTTTTCTACTTTTCCATACAGTGGGGATGGATTAGAACTCCTGTTGGGTTTTTACTGCTATCCAGGGCTCCATTAGAGAAATGTATCTTCACTTCCTGTCTAGCTGACCACATTTTACCAGACAGGAAATGAGAGTAACTCTCCAACAGCAAAACAAACAAAAATAAAAATGGTTTCATTTTGTAGAATAGAACAAGACTTGAACCTCTTTTTAGAAATATATTTCTGTGTGTGTCCCTGTTGCAGTTTTTCTTCACTTCCAGTCTGGTAAAAGGAAGGACAGGAAGTGAGGATAAATCTCTCTAACTGAGCGCCGGATAGCAGTAAACATCCTACAGGAATTCTCATTCTTCCCTTGACTTGACATACCCTTTAATTGAAAACTTGAAGAAACCAGTTGGAAAATTAATGGCCAAACATTAACAATATCCCTATAGGCTTCTGCAACAGTTTTAATACAATAGCGACATATTCCTCCATCCACACTATTTACCTTGCTTGGGGAAATCAAGTGATTTCTCCTTGTTCAAATATTTTATTGCAAAATATAGCAAGTTGCAAAGGAGCTGACTAGAAAACAATACAGATTATAACAAAGTAGTTGCCCGGAAGCATTCACAAGCAATGGGAACGCAGCCTCTATAACAGTGGTTCTCAACTCCAGTCCTCGGGACCCACTAATAGGCCAGATGTTAAGTATTACCTTGGGAAGATGCAGACTAGAATACTACAATCACTGAGCAGCAAAAGATATCACCTGTGATGTATTTCAGTTATCTTGCAAACCTGGCCTGTTGGTGGGTCCTGAGGACAGGAGTTGAGAACCACTGCCCTATAACATATAAACAAAGTAACACACCTGACATTGTTACATCTAAGTTATGCATTGGTTCTAGGCAACAAAGGATTTACATTAATGTGCCAAAAACTAAGTGCTATAGATTCTCAGGGCGTCCGAGGTGGGATCAAGTGATTTCTCTTTTTCAGCCTGCAAAGCTGAGTGAGAGAAATCTAGCCATGTATGGCTTGCCTCAGATTTACCAAAACTTGAGTACCTTTCTAAACTAGCCAATCAATCCGTAAGACAGGCCCTTGCCCTACATAGTTGTTGATAGATCTAAAGCTGGCGGTACACTATACAATGAAATTATACAATTACTGTACAATCTCTACTGTACAATAGTAGCAATACTATGTAATATAAGGACACACCTTAATAATTTATACATTTGTATATCCAATCAGGCAAGCCTGTTCACTACATAGTTGATGGTAGGGACACCTACCTGCTAGGAAGACATATAGGGTGCCTGGTTGTTCTGAGGTGACGGTAGGACCCCGCACTGATTACACCGTACACCCGGATTTCCCAGACCTACCTTGGTCCCACTTACACATAGCTGCATAATCACAGGCGGTACCACTCTAAGTCACTAATTTTTCTGACCGGCCTGTGTGGACACATAGTAAGCCTGTAGGTGCTGAGGCTTCAGTCATTTACACTTCACTGTTGCCTGGATTTCCCAGGTCTTCCTCTGTCCCTAATGGTATATACATGCACAATTCGATGTGCCCCATTCACTCACCAATTTTGAGATGCTCTCACGTCTGAATATGTATGTCTGGCGGAGCAAATTAGTAGTCCACTTTTAATCTGACAACATTGTTATTTTTATGTCTATGTTGTACCTACCCCCTTTTTGCAGTGTATTATCTCCCTCGATTTTTCGTGACCATATCTTATTCACGCCCAATATTGATACTAATAACGTTTTTCTGAATTAACTGCAGCAGGTTCCTTCTCCAATTTCTTTTTGGAGGTCAAGAACATCTTACCTCTGAGGTCCAACCCCTACCCATTTTTTGTGTCTTTTTTTTTTCTTAGCATATACCTTTTCTTTTTATCAGTTTTCCATGTTTCACTTCTTAAACTGCACCTGGCGAAGATGATGTATCCAGCACGATATCTGCATACATCTTGTGCATGCGCAGACATGCCAGGGGTCTAAAAACACTGGTAGAGACCCACAATGTTTCTTAGGATGCGCAAGATGACCCAAATATGCATAGAATGCAGCAGGTCTCTGCCAGTCTATGGAACCTGGCAGAGGCGCATTGTGTTTTTGTGAATGCGTGGCGTTTTTTATGTGACTTTGTGCATGCGCAGACATGCCACGGGTCTCTGCTAGTTTGCATAGACCTAGCAACAGCTCAAGATGAGTCTGTGTGTGTGCAAATCTTGTGTCAAGATGGAGCACAACACTAGACCATATGGGCTAGTAAACGTGTGTGTGTGAGAGTATGCACAGGGCTGCTAAGGCAGTATAGCTGGCCCTCCTGTTCCGGGAACCGGCTGAGCAGGAGGACCAGCTATACTGCTTATTGCTGACGCCAATCCTCTTGCAGTGCTGCTAGCTTCTACTTCTTTTTCTCCCTCTGGCTGCGCTGCAGGGAGATTGTTTCTTGTATCTGAGTGCCCTCACTCCTGATGTCCAGAACCCCTATGTGTATCCTTTCCACCTTCTGTCTGGGCTCCCTGTGTGTGCGGAGAGAAGGGAAGCACACAAGGGCACACAGGTGGTTCAGGATGGAGAGCGGGGGAAGTGGCCTATAAATATATTATACTTAATGGACCCTTCCTTTTCTGAATGAACACAGTGAGTGTATCAGGGACTGGTGTGACCAGAAATGTGTGGACTGCAACAGAGTGTACCAAACGCAGGTAAAATGTAAATAATATGATTTATTATATGATAAATGAACAACAAGAAAACGCACCAATATAGTGAAAAACAACCAGTAAATAAACCAACAGTGAACACACAATAAATATCAGACTAAATTAAATAAGTACAGCACAAGGGATAACCAAATCGTAAACATGCCAGAGCCAGGGTCATACACAGGAGATCAAGCAACTGGGTGTTGGGAACACACAGGACAGGAAAAGGAAGTCAGGAGCCAGACTGAGCGGGTAGGAAGGGATCAGGCTACAGGGTCAGATTCCAAGGACAGGAGACGGGAAACAGGCTTCAGAAACGCAGATCAGGGGCACAAGGAGCCAATACCAAGGCAAAGAATCACAGTATTAACCAGGTTTAAATATGCTTCCTGCAATCAGCATTAGGTGATGCCTGATTGCAGGGGATAATGTCCGCACCTGATTGCCGAGAGACACCTGCTGGTGGACACCAGAACTGCATCACCACCAGCAGGTGAAATCTTTACTGACCGTCAGCCTCCGACTGCTGAGGGACACCCGCTGGTGGACACTGGAACTGCATGCAGCCCATAGATCTGGGAGCTACAGTGCCACCAACAGGTGAAACGGTTCCTGACAGTACCCCCCTTGAAGGAGCGACCTCTGGACGCTCCAACTAGCCATAGCAGAAAGAGTCCAGAACGAAAATGTCTCATGAGTCCAAGGAGTGTCGGGTTTCAAATAAGAGGCCCTGCTGCCGGGATCCAAATAGAAGCCAGGTGTTCAACCGCCTGAGTCTGGTAACTAGCTAGGTAACCCATTGGCCAGATTCTTAGAGGCATAGAACATTTGATCCCTCCAAACACTAGGCATCCTAACGCTGGGGTACCATGGGTCATTCACAAATTTAGCCCTGGGATCATGTGACAACACCGAACCTTTGACACTGGAATGTCTGGTTACAATTATGTAGCTTGCCTGATTTCCAGAACTTGTTTCACACTTCAGCGGCCAAAGTCACTGGTTACCCGACATGGGTCCCCTAATGCACTTGGAGTTGTGGCAGCTGCATCCGAGTTGTGGCAAGGCACAAATGGTGCTCTACCACTCCCCTGGAGCTCACCACTACCAAGGTCGTGAAGGTAAACATGGCTACCAATTGCAAAAGGTATGTCCGGATGCCGATTTGGCGCCATCAGAGCAACGTATTGTAGGAGGGACCCGATTGAGGCAACTGAGAAAAGAACCTTAGGCCAAATAGATAAACCATGCCAGATATACAAAGCCTCAGCCGTATCAGACCCAATGGCAGATGGAATCCTACCCTCTATAGGAAAATCTGGCAAGGCAATAGGCATAGAGTCAATAAGATTAAGCTGAACTTTGGTCAAAGGATCAGCAGAGGTGGGCTGGAAAGCAGGCATCGGATCAACAGGCACTGGATTATCAGACTGGGCAGCGGGCAGAGAAACACCCGGCTGGGCAACAAGCAGTGGCACACCGGGCTGGTCAGTGGGCAGAGGCACACCGGGCTGGTCAGCGGGCAGAGGCACATCAGGCTGGTCAGCGGGCAGAGGCACATCAGGCTGGTCAGCGGGCAGAGGCACATCAGGCTGGTCAGCGGGCAGAGGCACATCAAGCTGGGCAGCGGGCAGAGGCACATCAAGCTGGGCAGCGGGCAGAGTCCAGGGACAGGAGACGGGAAACAGGCTTCAGGAACGCAGATCAGGGGCACAAGGAGACAATACCAAGGCAAAGAATCACAGTATTAACCAGGTTTAAATATGCTTCCTGCAATCAGCATCAGGTGATGCCTGATTGCAGGGGATAATGTCAGCACCTGACTGTCTAGAGACATTTGCTGGTGGACTGCATCACCACCAGCAGGTGAAATCTTTACCGAACGTCAGCCTCCGGCTGCTGAGGGACACCCACTGGTGGACACCAGAACTGCAGCCCATAGGTCTGGGAGCTACAGTGCCACCAACAGGTGAAACAGTTCCTGACAGAGCATTCATCAAAGAAGCATAGTAAATGGCGTGTACTATGCTTTAGTTTGTGTATTAACTGCAAGCTTCTGAGCACTTCCTACTCATTCATCTGCGCAGCTGAGGCTCTATACAAAGGGACTGATGAATCCAGGTCCTCAGTCTCAAATGTGAGACGTCTGTTTAATAATAATAATTTTTAAAAAAGCATATTGCCTCCTCATTGGCTGCTTTAACCCTGTACTGGTGAATTTCCTCAGTCTCCTCACCCCCAAGATCAGATTACAACATTATAACTTTGTAGCAAGTCACAAGGAGAGAGGCTGCAAAAAGGTACTGATAATTGTTATAGATGCTGTGTCACCCCCGAGTTAGCATCTTAATCCAGAAAGTAGATGCTGGCCCTGTAGATTGCCTAAACAAAGATAGTGTTGCCCTTCTGGAGATAAAAGGCATTGCTAAGGGCAGTACTATGATCTCTGTGAGAGGAGTAATAAATAACTTTAGTTGTTGCTTATAAATTACTTAGCACAGTGTTTCTCAACCTTTCTTCCGTCAAGGCACCATTTAAAATTCAGCACAATTTCGAGGCACACCATTCTAATAAAATGTAAAAAAATGAATAGTTTTACATAATACATCTATACATGTAAAGACACCCATCGTTAAAGGTTATTTATTCTTCCAAAGCAAGACCACCTTTGCACACTCGTATGGACTAGTATTCCAATGTTTCTATTCTTCCTCAGTTTCTCTCTCTCACTCATCTAATGTGACCCCAGTGCTGCTGGACAGGGTCAGAGGAGGGGAAAATAAGGATGCTGTGCAGGTGATGTCATTGGTTGTTACGACGCCGGTGGTTAGAAGGTTGTAATGTTGCACAATGTGTAACTAAAAGGCTTGATCTACCCACTGGCTTGAATACAATTTCTGTCATTTTGCCAAGGCACTCCTGAAGAAACATGGAGGCACCCCAGGGTGCCTGGGCACACTGGTTTAAAAAGGTTGGCTCAGCATGCTTGTACTTCACATGAAAAAAATATAAATCTGATGCTAGGTTTACACTAGCAGTTGGAGGGGCAGTAAAACCACATGGTTGAGCCACGTTTTTACTGCCCCTCAACCACTCCCCTTTGGCAGAGTTCACTCTTTCTCTCACTTCAATATTGTTTTTCTCACTGCAGTCTCCCTTTCTTTTTTTTACAAAACATTAATGTAAAACATAACGTCCACATCATGTGGTTGGTCATGAGCATTCCTATATTAAGATTTGAGAGATCAACTAAGCTATTGGCCAATTCAAGCTGAATCTGAAAAACGGTTTATTAATTTTATGTCGACTGGCCCCTTAACACATCTTTATATTTTGCCACAGCTGCACTATTCTGTAAATGTTTATTTTCTCTTAATAGGTCACACATCTAGCTAAGTGGTTTCCCTGTATATAGGGTGTACTGTGTTGCTATATCTAGAAGGAGTTTTATTTTTATACAGGTGTACAAGCAGTGATTGATTTAACATGAAGGACATTGCTTGCCAATCACATTGCCTACTACTGTGAGCTGAGTCACTGCCTTTCTACTTACAGTTCAGTAAACAAACGCCAGACAAACTTTTTCTTTTCCCTTCAAATATTTTTTTATTGACGCTCCAGGCTTTAACTGTCAGTGTGAGCAATAAGAGAAAAATGACAGAAATGGACGCTGGGTAATCTCATAGGTCAGCAATCTGCAGGCAGAAATGTTTGATAACAGATGTGTATAGTTTGTAGATTACGACTTCTTATATACAGTCAGGTTTTATGAATCCTTCTACAACAAGATCACTAAAACGACCATTGCCATCATTGTGCAGCTTGTCAAGGCCGAAACAGCAATTATGACTAAGCAGAGCTGAAAGGCTGTAGTTTCAAATTCAGCCAGTGAGACAAATGTGTTTATGTGTAATGGAAGTGCACTCAGCCATTGTTTCTTTCCCTCAATACAATTTCCATTCTAGAAATACCAGTGATTTTAATAGTAGTATATGAAGTTTTATTTACTTTCTCTGAAGAGCATTGGACTCACACAACACTGTTGGTTGGTGCCATTCACATGGCTGTCTATTTTTCTGAACTGCACCAGTATGGGCAATACAGTTGCGATGGATATAGAAAGTCTACGCACCCCTGTTAACATGTCAGGTTTCTATAATGTAAAAAGATGAGACAAATATAAATAATTTCAGAACTTTTTCCACCTTTAGGCTGGGTTCACACTATTGCGAATTGGATGCGGGTTTCACCGCATTCAATTTGCATGTCAGGAGATTTGACCGGCTGTCTATGGAGCTGGTTCACGCATCTCGAGCGGCTCCGGTGCGAATTGCACAGGAGTCCTGTGCATCTTCTGGTCCGTTTCAGGTCCGAATTCAGCCAAAAATTTGGGCTGATATCGGACCTGAAACGGTGAACAGGGACGCACCAGACCCCTGCTGTGAGCTGCTCCGTGCTGCAATGTGAACCCAGCCTAAATGTGCCCTATAAACTGTACAACTCAATTGAAAAACAAATTGAAATCTTTTGGGGGGGGGGGTAAAAATAAAAAACTAAAATAATGTTGTTGCATAAGTGTGCACACCCTCTTATAACTGGGGATTTAGCTGTGTTCAGAATTAAGCAATCACATTCAAACTCATGTTAAATAGGAGCCAGTACACACCTGCCATCATTTAAAGTGCCTCTGATTAACCCCAAATAAAGTTCAGCTGTTCTATTAGGCCTTTCCTGACATTTTCTTAGTTGCATCTTACAGCAAAAGCCATGGAGTTCAGAGAGCTTTCAAAGCATCAGAGGTATATCATTGTTAAAAGGTATCAGTCAGGAGAAGGGCACAAAAGAATTTCCAAGGCATGAGATATACCATGGAACACGGTGAAGACAGTCATCATCAAGTGGAGAAAATATGGCACAACGGTGACATTACCTAGAACTGGACATCCCTCCAAAATTGATGAAAAGAAGAGAAAAAAAAATGGTCCGGGAGGCTGCCAAGAGGCCTACAGCAACATTAAGGGAGCTGCAGGAATATCTGGAAAGTACTGGCTGTGTGGTAGATGTGACAACAATCTCTCGTATTCTTCATATGTCTGGGCTATGGAGTAGAAAGGCAAGACGAAGAAAAACATCCAAGCCCAGCTAAATTTTGCAAAAACACACCTGAAATCTCCCAGAATTATGTGGGAAAATTTATTATGGTCTGATGAAACCAAGGTTGAACTTTTTGGCCATAACTCCAAAAGATATGTTTGGCGCAAAAACAACAGGGCATGTCACCAAAAGAACGCCATACCCACAGTGAAGCATGGTGGTGGCAGCATCATTGTCAGGCAATGATGAACGTATGTTCGTAACGGTAAACATGTGTACGCAGAATGTGCTAATTGCTATATAAGGACACCAGACACCATAAATTGCTGGATTATCGTCTGCCTTTTATCCTGTGTTCCTGTGACTCGTGCTTCTGTGTGATTACCTGTTACCGACCCGGCTTTCTTGACCTGCTCTGGCTTCTCTCCTGGCTCTGAACCCGGCTTGCATCATGGACCTGCTACTGCCTGTTCCAGATTGTCATTCTGTATTTGACCCCGGCTTGATCTCGACTAAGCTTGCTGCCTTTGCACCTGACTGACTTCCAGTGTTTGACCCTCGGCCTGGCTTCTAACGTTGCATCCTGCCTTACTCCCTTTAAGATCCTCCAGCAACTCCAGAGCATCACTTACTGTGATCACCTTATCTGCTCCTGGGTGTCCCCGCATCTGGAACCATCAGACAACTTCATCTGCAGGCAACCCGTGCATCTCTGGGCATAGCACCCTCTGTCACCAACTTCAGAGGTACTGTGCACTTAGCTGCAAGGGGAGCCCTCTCATCACCTCAGCTTCCAGTCTGGTACATGACAATCATACTTTAGGAACAGGAGCCTTAATCAAGGTAGAGGGAATTATGAACAGTTCCAAATACCAGTCAATATTGCCACAAAACCTTCAGGCTTCTGCTAGACAGCTGAACAAATCAACAAAGGAATGGCTTCACTAGAAAAAGATTAAAGTTTTGGAATGGCACAGCCAGAGCCCAGACCTGAATCTGATTGAAAATCTGTGTGGTGATCTGAGGAGATGCCCTCACAATCTGACAGATTTGGAGTGTTTTTGCAAAGAAGAGTGAGCAAATATTGCCAAGTCAAGATGTGTCATGCTGAGACAGAGTGCTGTAATGAAATCAAAAGGTGCTTCAACAAAGTATTAGTTTAAGGGTGTGCACACTTGTGCAACCATGTTATTTTAGTTTTTTATTTTTACTTCCCTCCAACTAAAATATTTCAGTTTGTTGTTCAACTGAGTTGTGCAGTTTATAGGTCACATTAAAGGTGGGAAAAGTTCTGAAATGATTTATCTTTGTCTCATTTTTTATCACAAAAACCTGACCTTTTAACAGGGGTGTGTAGACTTTTTATATCCACTGTGTATTCCTCCCATAACTATTAAAAACTTAGGAAGTCGGGCAGTTTTATTCTCTGTCTGTGTCATGTCTAACTCATGCACCATACAGATTTTTTTTTTTGTGTTATAGAATGAGCTTGATGGTCTGAGTTGTCCTCTGGATTCTTATGTATCTAGGAAATTCAAACAGTGACATCTCCTTGCCATAGTTCCCAACTATGAACCTGTATACTTTGTATCCGCTGGATTCATCTGCATCTAGGAGTGAGAGATCGCTTTGCCATATTACCCAACTGTCTGTTCGTAAATGTCGTTATCCCCTGGAATCGTATAAATCTAAAATACTCTAAAAATGAGATCTCCTTGTCATGTTTCCCAACTGTCTACCTGTAAACTTTGTTATCCCCTGGAATAATCCCAACAATGAGATATCCTCATCATAATCTTCTGCTGTCCTCATGTGCACAGTGGTATCCACTGGATTCTTATGTGTCTAAGGTATTCTAACAGTGAGATCTTCTTAGTATAGTTCCTGACTGTCCACCTATAAACTTTGGTATCCACTGTATTCTTATGTATCTAGATATTCCAGTATTGAGATCTCCTTGCCATAGTCCCCTACTGTCCACCTGTAAACCTTGTTATCCCATGGATTCCTATCTATCTAGGACAGTGTTTCTCAACTCCAGTCCTCAAGGAGCCCCAACAGGTCATGTTTTCAGGCTTTCCCTTATTTTGCACAGGTGATTTGATCAGTTTCACTGCCTTAGTAATTACCACAGCCGTTTCATCTTAGGGAAATCCTAAAAACATGACCTGTTGGGGCACCTTGAGGGCTGCAATTGAGAAACACTGATCTAGAATACAGTGAGATCAACTTGCAATAGCTACTGACTGCCCACCTGTAAACTTTGGTGTGTTCATTTGTGTTCCAACATCTCCTGCTGTATTTTTGGTACTAAAAAAGTAAAGGATTCAACAGGGAGAAAGGGAGCTGCTCATAATGGCCACAATTGGGGTAAGACCTTGGAACTCAAGCGTAAGATCACAGAGTTCCTGAGAGATATCAGAAATTGTTAGGTAATAAAATGTAGTAGTAGTACGGTGTAGTATCCACCAAAATTTGAAAGACCGGTTTGGGGGTACATATACATTAACTCATGCATTGGCTTTTAGTTAAAAAGTGACAGACACTAAAAAGTGCCAGTCATGGCATACAATTTTGTGCCACTGTTTTGTTGCCAGACCATTCATTTCAACAGCAATTTTCCTATTTTCCAATCTTCATATGATTATATGTGCATTTAACTTATTTTATGAATGTAATTTACCTGTAGGGGGTTCCATTGTATAGACATCCTAAAGGCCTGCACAACCCAATCGTAGATGTGATAATAGCAGCCCCTAAATACTGAAGTGACACACCCTATAGCACTGACCACTGACATTGAATTAAAATTCAGAGGACCAGTCACTAAAATTTTCTTCCAACAGTGGTTCGAATCGCATGTTTGATTCTTAATGGCATCAGTAAATGCCGCATGTTTTTGTGATCGCCAGACCAGTTTGGTGCAGCACAATTAAAAAAAAAAAGGTCTGGGACTTCTATGTTTCTGCATGTAATACAGCCCATTGAAATGAATGGACTGCTTGCGCGCAGAACTCAGGTAGCAATAATGTAAACCTAGCCTCAGATCCTTCACATCACAATTCCGTCATTACAACAGTGTTCTCAGTCCACCCATTACGTCAATACCCCACCTTTACATTACAGTCCCCCTTCACATCAAAGTCCTGTCCCCATTACATCAAGATATCGTCCCTTTGCATCACAGTCCCACCCTTCACAACAATGTCTTCAACCCCTGTGACATCACTCCCCCCATTAATATAATCTCCTCCTTCACATTACTGTCCTCAGCCCCCTTCATATCACCCCTTCACATCCCTGTCATCACCCCCCATTCCTTTGTATAAGCCCCCTTCCTCCTTCACATTCCTGTCCTCACCCCCCTTTACATTCCTATCCTCATCCCCTTTATATCACCCTCATTCAGATTCCTGTCCTCAGCTACCCTTTAGCCCCCCTTTCTATCATCACCTGCCTTCTCCTTCACATTTCTTTCCTCAGCCCCCCTTCACATTCCTGTCCTCAGCCCCCCCCCCCTTATATCACCCCCTCCTCCAGATTCCTGTTCTCAGCCCCTCTTTACATGGCTTCCCCCACATCCTTCACAGCGGTAACATAGCCCTTCTCAGTGTCCTACTTACACAAGGCAGAAGGTGGGAGGCACATCAAGAAGGAAGTTGGGTGGCAGCTGCACAAATTTTCCCAGTAACCAGCTGTTTATTGAATTCTAGCAACCAATCACCTCTGCTGGTTAACTTGAAAAGCTAACCTGGTAGCTCCTGTCCTCATCCAGAACTGTCCTGCCTCTGAAGTCAGCTCCAGACTGATGTGCCTCCTGCTGTCCATCTAGAACTGTCCTGCCTCCGATTTCGGCTTGATGAAGATGACAGCATTGATGGCGGCTGAGCAGAAGGGCTGGCTCCTAAAT
>BLSH010440097.1:1277181-1297634 GCA_018402905.1 Glandirana rugosa
CCGTCTGGGCTACAGGCGGCCGATCGGTGTTACTGGACGGTCTCTCTTTCTTGCCCCTTGACGTCTACATTTGTGCCGACAGTCACCCGTATATTCTCTAGATGACTAGGGACAGTGACCCTAGTCAATATAGAGAATACAGGTACCATAAGGTCGGGGGAGTGTCAATCTTGTGCGGATTCTTTGTGTCAATTAGGGATCTAGAAGGGGACGTCCAATAGGGTCAGTGACGGTTACTGTAAATATGACATTAGTCTCCTATAAATTTAAAGACTAGCGACATATTTACAGTAACCGCGATCTGCGATTTTTATCGGGCCTTTGATATTGGGGCGGACATGTCGGACATTTTTGACACTTTTTTGGGACCAATGACATTTATACAGCGATCAGAAATTTAAATATCCTCTGATTACAGTATAAATGTCATTGGCAGTGACTGGGATAACCTGCAGGGGAAGATCTAGGGATTAACTGTGTTTCTTAGGCGTGTTCTAACTGTGAGGGGGCTGGAATACCATGGACATAAGAGATATAACTGATCCCAGTGACAGGGATCAGTAGATCTCTTATATGCCCACTGACAGCCGTGTTTACATCTGCAGTTCCCCGTTCTTTCTCTCTGGCAGGTCATTGTGGCTAGCCGGCGGACATCGGGTCTGCCCAAGCTGCGGGCACACTCCTGCAGAGTGCGGCGGTCATGAGAGCACACCGCCCGCTAGCTTATATATGGCGATTCGCGGGACAGCGCCACACTGCAGCAGTAAATATGTGACACGCGGTCGGGAAGTGGTTAAATCTAACAGCTCGTTCAGATGTGCAGCAGCCCTTGCCACCCCTCTCAAAAGTGGTTAATGGTGGATCACTTTTCAGAGTACCGTTGGCAGGCAGCTGGGAGCCAATACAGTATGTTGCCTGCTCTTTACCTGTTTTAATCGACAAAAAGCTGAACCACCACTCTGCAGATGCATTGCACATGGTTACAGTTCAGTTGCATCTTGACTCCATTAACTCGAATGGGTAGCGCTCTGCTCACTGAACATAGCAGCAAAATATCATAACGGCAGTCATCAGTGGTTGCATGTCCTTGTTTAAGTGGTTGATCAGGGGTCAATAAAACAGTGGTTCAACCACCTGCTTTTTCTGTCCTGACCCCATGTGGGGGTCCATACACACTGGCTTAGAAAAAAGCTAGTTCTTTTGGCAGAAAACTCTTCTCAAAATCACAAACCAGAAGGGTTTTTTCCTGTCCCTAAACAGATTAAAATGGCTGTAATCCTTAAAAAAAAAAATGCTTGTGCCGTGTAATTTATCCCATTCTATATTGTAATATACCTGGTTGATCCTGCCTGTTCCTGTGCCCCCCTGTATGTGCTGACCACTGTAATCATGACTGTTGATCCATGATACTCTGGTCAGTTTACATGCCTCTGTCATCCCGCCCTCTGCTCTGAGTCTCTCTCCCCCTGCCTGTCAGCTTAAGAGCTGATCTCCTCTCCACCCCTCACGTCACTATTCTGCTGTATCCCCTCTTGCTTAAACCGTTAATAACTTGTGTGTGTGTTTTGGTTTTTTTTTTATTTACAAGGCTTAATACCTTTTCTCACACCGCCACTGTGCAGTCCAGTGACTTCCGTCTGCTGGCTGGCTGACGTCAGGGGGGAATCGCAGCCTCTCCCGCTGCTCTGCTTAGAACGGGGAAAGAGAGCAGAGGGGGATCACATGACTCCACAGCTGTGGTGTGAGAAAAGGTATTTAGCCTTGTCATTTTAAAAAGCACACACACTGTAGTTATCTGTTTAAACCAGAGGGGATACCAGAAAAGTCACAATGTGACTTTACATACACTTTAAAATATGCCTCTAATCTTCCTCATGTGCATGGATATAGGTAACATTGAGCTGCTTCTACAGGCAAAACACTAAACGCCTCTATTTTTTTTAAGTCCAGTGTGCGTGGACCCTGAGCGTGCTCTTAGTCGTCTTCAGCCCCCATGATATAGTAGTAGATGTCCCCTGTCATTCTTCACATAAGCAGTTTTATTTGAATGATTTGGTGAGAAGTGTGGGTATTTGGCACAGAAAATAGCCCTGTAGAGTGTCAGGTTCTGGAAAGCTATAAACTCATTTATGCATATTAGTAACAGAAAATCCTGTGTTTTAATTATAATGCATTTATTTATTTATTTTTTATTCTGGATTTGAACCTTCAAAATGTAGAAGATTGCTTCATGTATTTTTCTATACTAAGATAATTTTAGGCACAGTATGTCTTTAGTCATTTTGCTAACATTCTTTGTATCTTTTCTTCTGTTTGGCTGTTAATGGCAGCTTCTAAATATCACAGCAGCAGCCAAGGTGATTTTTTGTGAATATATTGGCAGATTTTGCATATACAGTGATCTAACCTGTGTGCAAGCATTCCTGCCACACATTGCTAATGAACGCCCAGTGTGAACTGTTGCTAGCTATGCCTTGGTGATGTTGGAATTCTGTTCCAGGCTTGTTTTCCTTCTCCTCAGGTTTGGCTCCTTCCAGCCTCTGCTCCTACGTGAAATCTGATCAGCAATAAGGCTTTCTCGTGCTTTTCTTGGTCTTTTCCTTAAAGATTTGGTAAATGTGCATGCCTCTTGATTCAGCTTTTTCACATATCCCTCTGTCTTCACTGTGTCTTGTCTGCTATAGCTACCTATGCTTATTAATATGTATGTGCACGCATGGCTTAACCAATCACATTTAAGTGGCAGTACAGGTGCTACTAGCCTTGGAGCAATACACCAGGTTACAAATCGTTTTAATTAAAAAATGGAGTGCACTGTCTGCCTCATATAACTTTAGAATAAGGATTATCTTCATGCCAAATACTTGAGTTCTTTAATTGTGGTTATGTGCATGAATATACCTTACTGCATGAATGTGTGTAATTATAAACATATAGATTGTCCTTCTGGCAAACTATTTTGTAGAAATGCTGAAATTCCATGCATTCAACTTTGCATAGACTTCACTGGTTGTAGAATTAAAGACACTTTAAATTCACTCACCCTGTATCGAACTGTTAAATCACATTACTAAACCATGCACGTATGTATGTATTGAAAAAAAAAACACTTTGGGGTTATCCAAGATGAATTAAAATTGCATCCCAGCAGCTGCTGACAGCTAACCCTCCTGCCCCCTCTCCCCTTAAGATTCAGTCATTGAGCTGATGTTCATAAAATTGTCTAATCAATATAATATAGTCTGATGTTTTACAGACGTCCTGACGACTTGTCTGTAAAAGCAATGCAACCAGAAGTGTGCTACTCTGTTATTACATGTTGGGGTGAATCTGTGATTTATCCTGGAATGCCTCTTAAATGTTGCATGCAATGTATCATTCATTCCATTATCATTTGTCCACTGTTTCAATAATTGGCATAGATATTTGTACATGCTGTAGAATACACTGTTTATGTAAATGATAATGCAAAAATGCAGTTCACGGTCCACATTTTAAGATATCACATTGTATTACCTCATATGGGGTTTGTTGTTTTAAAAGTGCATGACTGTTAAGATTTATATTGTATCACAGGATTATTTGTGTTATCCTGTGTTATCCTGCAGGAGAAATGAGTTAATAAAGTCAAACATTTCTTCTCTAGATCATTTTATTTGGTTAAAGTGCTTATTGATTCTAATTTTTTTGTCCTGATTATTTATTTAGATGATCTGGACAGTACTTCTCAAACATCTGCAAATGTAATATATGACGACGATTCAGCATTTTTGTCAACCTCGTATGTGGATCCAGATCCTGGAGTTTTTTATTCAGTGGAGCCTGATGAAGAAATTTTGGCTGATCATGAGACTGAAAAAATGGATGTTGCAAATGATATACAGCAAAATAAAGATATCACAGATTTGCCTAGTGTTAACATTAATGAGAACAAGTCAGAACTGCTGGCACCGTTAGTTGACAAGGACAAACAAAGAGAAAGGTCTGTGAGCCCCAAAAACGCTTCCAAAAATAAACCACTTGAATCTGGGAAAGGTAGCAGCACAAGGAAAGGGCGTTCAGCAAGTCCCAAGAAGAGTGACAGTAATATATCTGAAAGACACCAGAGTTCCCGACATACTGATTCGAAACGCACACACAAAGACGTCCGAGAAAGATCTTTGAGCCCCCGAAAATCACATCATATAACAGACACTGACTATGGTGTTGGTAATGATAAAGAAAAGAACAGGGGACACAGACACAGGGGAAGATCTATCAGTCCCAAAAAATCTTACAAAAAAGAGGAGAAAGAGAAGCTAAGTGTCGAAGTTGAAGATGCATCAAAAAAACAGCAAAATGCACTTAATACAGATCAACTTAAAGATAAAAGGTCCATTAGAGAAGACGGAATTGAAAACAGTAGGAAAACTGAAAAGCATGAGGCATCGAAGAAGGATATGAGAGAAGACAAACTTAAGAGGGAGGAGAGGGAAGATAAAGTTAGGAGTGAGGATAAATCCCGAAGGCAGGAGAGAGAGGAAAGACAAAGGAAAGAGGACAGGGAAGAAAAACTTAGAAGAGAGGAGAAAGATGACAAAAACAAAAAAGTAGACAGGGAAGACAAGCAGAGACGAGAAGACAGACACAGAAAGGAAGAGAAGGAAGAGAAAATCAGGAGCGAAGAAAGGGATAAGTACTGGAGGGAGGACAAACACAGGAGGCAGGATAGAGACGAGAAACCCAGAAGAGAAGGTAGGCAAGAGAAACCTAGTGGGGAGGGACAGGAGGAGAAACTAAAGCGGGAAGAGAGGGAAGACAAAATCAGAAAACACATTGGATCCAAAAGAGAAGATAGGGATGAAAAATCCAAAGCAGATGTCCGAGAGTCAAAACATTATAAAAAACTGGATGAAAGACATGAGAAGTCAAGAAGGGAAGACATTCTGCATGGTGTTAATGACAAGAAAACCACAGGCCAGAAAAGTAAAAATGCGGAGGAAAAATTTCAAAGAAATTTCACTGAATATGAGCAGAAGAAACATGAGAATGAACCAATGAAAAAAACAGGTTCTTCCAACATTAAACAACCAACTCAAGACCTAGTGCTAAAAGCTAAGCAAGCAGAAAAAAACCCTCATAATGAACAATCTTCTTTTCATCATGAGCCGCAAATCAAGAATCCTACAGCTGAAGCTACAGAGAAAACCAAAGATGAAGGAGCATCAAGGACAGCAGGAAAGAAATCACTGATAACTCCAGGACCATGGAAAGTTCCCAGTCCAAATAAAGTTACTGAAGCTGACGTATTGAATATATAGGTGACTACTCTACATGTTGCCAACTGAGTTCAGCTTATGTATTTTAGACTTCAAAACCTTAACTTGCATGAAGGATAATTTGGATTTTGCTTGCAATGAATGGTCTTCCACAAGCTTGAGCTCCGTGTTACTTTATGAAGGTGTACTGTCGCACTTTTGGACTTTGTGCTGCTACAAATTACGTTGGGACAGTGTTGTACAGATCCTAACCATGCATATTTACCTTTGCCAATGTGATCATGACTCCACTACTTGTGCCAATTTTATCTTCCTGTTCAGTTTATTTCCAACGTCCGTGTAAAGTGTAAACTTGTCTTTTACTTACAAAAGGCCTGGTCGAAATATTTGACTAGCATGTTGCATGTGTAAAAACTGTAACAGAACATACAAGTTATTGATGGTCAAAGAAAGGACTTTGTGGCATGGTGACATAAACAAACCACTGACATTTTATTCCTGTGTAAAAATAACCTCCCAATACACATACATACAGAACAGGAAGTTTTTTTTTTACAAAGAACAAATTGGGGTCTAGTTACCATCTAGTTTTCTACTTTTAATAAGAGCTTATCGTAATACCTATATATGTACTTCTGCAGAAAGGTGCAAAAGAATAACTTTTGCTCTAGACTGCTCCTTTCTAAATGAGTTTTATTATGGTACACATGACTGAATACAAAAGAACAAAATAAATATTATATGCAGTAAACTGAACAGCATGTATTTCATGGGCTTTTTAAATGATGATTTTAAATAGCTTAATTATAGTTGCATGGAAGGAAAAAGCTTTTTCAGGTCAATGGAAAGCAAAGCTTGGGTGAAGGAAAGATCATAACTATTTGAAACATCTTGTATAATTTGCAAAAGTAGCATTCTGTTCAGTACATAATGAAAATGCCATTGGCATCTTTAGACTATTAATGGATGCTTTTATAAAGGTACAATACAAAGTAAATAGTGCAGGTTGACTATAAATGATAGAAGAATGTTGATGGTTGTGAATTTTATCACTTCTATTCACAACTGTAACCTTGTCAGCTAGCATATCTAGAACAAATACACAAGTATACTTGCAACCAAGAAACATATCCAACATTCCATTTTGTATCATCATTGCAGTTAATTCGATTAAAATTCTGACATTGCACATCAATATTCAATAAGATGTCTGTCATATTATGTTTACATCATTGTGATCCCATAGTCATTAGCTACTCTTGTCAGGGCCCTGTGTCCTGCAAAAGGGCATTGTTGTCATCACTCAAGGTAGCATAATTCATACATAATTTCGTTTAAACCCAGCTAGATTGGCAAGTATCCTGCGTGCCCATTTTTACTAGTATCGCGGTGGTCCAGTACAAACCACAATAATTGTTCCAATACAACTCATTGTGGTGTTGTTTGCAGCATACGCACAATAAAAGTTTCTAAAAATGATTTAACAAAACCTGAGATTAGAGTCAGACTTGTCATTCTGGCGGTTTGATTGCCCCTAGCAATGCTTGAATCGGTCACGGCTATGAAAAATGCTCACTATGCGTTGGTCTAGTAAGAGCATTAGTTCCTTAAGAGCAAACAGGCTGCATATCCATAACAGAGGACTTGTGTGAGCTATTCTTGTTGCCCAGAAGAGCCCACTGGTGCCTGCCTTTCCTTTTATGACTTGCACTGACAGCAACATGGAGAGTTTTTGTTCGGGCAACAGACAGGTCTCACCTTTTAAGCTCCACAACAGTAGTAAAATAATTGCTTTAGCTTAACTCATTAATTGCTTGAACTGCATGTCATGTGAATTGATTTTAGGATTATGCGTGTGAGATTCACCAAAGGATTTTTTTTAAATTTTATTTGAGGCTTAAATATATATCTAACTTATAATGTATGGATACAATCGTACATGCTATTTAAGTCCCCTTTTAGATGTGTGTTTGAGCTATGATTGGTTGCTGAATATAAGCAGAATGGCCCACAAATCTGTTAAATTGGTTAAAAAAAAACAAAAAAAAAGTTTGGAGGCTTCTCTCATAGATATGAATTGCTATGAAATAAACTTTTCTTTGTTTGCATTTGTGTTCCTGCACACTGTGGGAAACTACCATAATGTTCAACAGGTAATTATACTCTTTAACACCACAATGAATTTGCTAGAACACTGTCCCTCCCACAACACAAAATGCTCTTATGTTTGAAACAGGGTCAGTCGGTGCGTAGCTGTTTGTTTTGTTGTAGCACCGCACATTAGACTTAAGAAATCTCAAACAGCTGAAGCCCTGTGAATGTTATTTTGTACCAATTTATTGCTATATACCTCTGTTCTGCAGTTTTGTTATGGTGAATGTTGCTCTGCTGCGCTTAACCCTTTCATTGCTAAGGAATGGAGAAAATGATACATCTGATCCTCTAGCAACCAAGGGGTTAAACCATATTCAATGCACCCAGCTCATTACTGTGATTTAGATCTATTCTCTTCATATACTGTGATACTTTTCCAGAAGTAAATCTTTCTCGAAGGAAATGTTTTTCCAATTCTGTAAGAAAAGTTGCCTTGAAATATTAAGGGAATCAAGAATAGATTTACTAGTTGTAAATGTCTAAATAATGTACAGCACCTATAAATATATACATATATCTTTCCAAAGTATAGAATAGATCTGTAAAGCAGTTATTATTTTTTATATATAGATATACATATATAGATATATAAGAACAATCCAGTCAATGGCCTTCAGTACTTGCACTGTAAAATATTATAAGACAA
Organism: Glandirana rugosa; assembly: GCA_018402905.1. Lineage (NCBI taxonomy): Eukaryota > Metazoa > Chordata > Amphibia > Anura > Ranidae > Glandirana > Glandirana rugosa. Next base: position 1,285,240 of record BLSH010440097.1, read on the forward strand.
ATTGCTGTACAATTTTGTTTTATTTTCCGATAATGCATTATATATATTGTATGTGTTCAGCTGAAGCATCCTCCAAAATTAAGAACTATTTTGCATTAAAATGAATACACAAAGTTGCTTTGTCTTTTGTTATTAAGACTCTAAGCAGGTTTACTAAAGCTTAAATTAATGGTGTGCTTTATTTGTCTCTCTTTCATGCAGTAATCACACAATACACATTATTAAAATAGATTGAAATATTCATTACCACATGATATTCCATTCACAGTAAGGCAGAATTTGATTGTATAAGGTTGTAAATTACATTAATTAGGACATTTAGCAAACAATGTCAATTCAACATTAAATTTTACTCAATGAACTGAAAATCTGCTTTTGTAGGGTTTTAAGCTGATTGTTGTAGTAATTTTAATTGTATAGTATGGCACAATAAAATAGACCTATTAATATACAGCAACATTTTAAACCTATGTCTGAATGGACATAGCATTTAATAAATATGTAAAACCATCAGAGATATACTGTGCTATACCCAACCTTTTAACATGTTTGGATGAAGTTGCCTTTATATTGGCAGATATAAACATTTAGCTAATACCCCATTTACTGGTGAAGAGCATGCTGTAGCTTTTATCCATCTTGGAGATTGCTTGGCTTTATGCCATCGTGTTGCAACTCATTGTTGTCCAATCAAGCAAAGTAAGATCAATATCTCGAGCCCTTTCACACGGGCATTCCAATCAGATCCACCTGTAGGTCTTTCATAGTTACATAGTTAGGTTAAAAAAAGACACAAGTTCAAACAATAGAAAAAAATACATAGAAAACTTTCAATTAGCTTCAGTGGGAGTAAAAATTCCTTTGTGTTCTCCCAGCCTCTGATCTTATTACCTATAAATGTCCAGTTATATTTGGTACATTTAGGGAAGCATTTGGCTTTTTTTTAATCTACTGAGCGTGACAGCACCAGTTCTTGAAGGAGTCTATTCCACATTTTCAAAGCTCATACTGTGAAAATGGCTTTCTGCATGTAGAGGATACATTTTTTTTCCTCCAGATGTAAAGAGTGCCTCCTAATTGCCACTTCTCAAGAGAGAACAAATTTATATCAGCTAATCTTTCCTGATGGCTATGAACCTATGTCTGTTTACATCCACTTACCTCTGAGTCCGCCCAGGTCCACAAAAAAAAATAAAAAAATTCCAGATTAAAAAGTGATGCATTAGAGGCAGCCTGATGTAAACCAATGCCATACTATTTTTATTTGAATGTCTACAACATAGGTCTGCAAAGGTTCGGATGCAAAATGCTCCAATTAAGCAGGGAATCTGTTTATAGTCTACCCTGGGAAAAGCAGCAGCTTCCCATTTCATCAGTAGTGATGGCACACAATATTAGGCTGTGTAGTGAAATTTATGTGTACAGACCATTATAACGGTAGCAGGAGGTGGAAGGGTGGGGTGCTCTATAACAATAATTGGGAAAGATACCGCAAGTCAATGGGTCCCTCCGGTGCTGCTTCCAGTATGGTGAATCAGCAATCTCTTTACCAGGTTGGGACATCAGTGAGCTGGTGAAAGCAAAACTTGCTGTTTCGACAAGGTGGTTTAATGCTCCATGTTTGGGTAAAGCAGCAATATGTGTGGGACCAATACCCATAAAAAAAGACTGCTTTCAGCAGGAGGGGTCAACATATAAAATACCTGACACAGGGAAAGTTAATTTGCTAAGACCTGGGGAAATTCTGTGGAAAAATAACATGCCCAGTGAAGACTGATGATGACTAGTGAGCAAGGCCATCCCTGTCTTCCAAAAGACCATCTTCTTCAGGGCATATAACAATATGATTTTATTAACACAATGTTATGCCTTGAAGTGCTCTTCCGCTTTGGTAGACAGGGAGAGGCCATCACAATTGTTGAAAATTGAATAACCCCTTGTGATAATCTCTATGAAACTAAATTAGAGGTGCCACTTGCAAAATTCAACAAAAAGAATTGCATTTTTGATCAACCAAATTATAGACTTAAATGTTCTCCTTAATTATTCTAGCAGTTTGATGAAAGTACTGGTGTCAGTGGTCTAGGTGTGCTGTTTGTGTGATACATCTATGTATAATGGTGCAGTGCCATAAGGCTATATATAAGAATATATTTTCTGTGGTTATTCAAAAGCAGCAACTACTAGAACTGATATTTTTTAAAATAATAATTGTTTTATAAATCAGATCTGGCCTGGATTCACTACAGGCAGTCCCCTGTTACATACATTCGACTTACATATGACTCATACTTACAAACGGAGGGAGACAGCAGGAAGTGAGAGGAAATCTACCCTTAGGAAGGGAAATTCACTCCTGTAAGAGTTATCATGGGAAAAAGGTGTCTGCATTAAAGCTTTATCACCAATCCTTGTTTCCACGACAACTCAACACTTTAAAAATCCAATTGTCACAGGGACAGAAAGGTGAAATCTTCTAAACAGGGCCACAGACAGCAAAACAAACATCACAAGGGTGTTAACCCTTCCCTATGCTATCAAAAAAAACTTAAAAATATTTTTTTTGGCTGAAGTTACAATTAAAAATTGTTCCTGAACCAACTTGCTTACATATTTAACTCAAGAACAAATCTACAGAACCTATCTTGTTTGTAACCTGGGGACTGCCTGTACTTTGACAACTGTGCCTTTAGCTGCAAGTACAACTGCAAGGCTTTAGAGATCACTTTATTGATACAGAATTTTAGCACTATTGAGGTTGAATTTAATGGGCATGTATCATTTTTGCAACTTGACTGAGCCATTTAAAGCCTGAAGCTTCTTTTAAGACCATTATCCTAAACATGAATGGTGACCTCTTCCCCAGCCTTAGGCCTGTTGCAGATTGCAACTGTTTTGTTTTCTTTTTTTTTTACCCATATTTGGTACTATTCACCTTGCCCTTGATGCTGACCATATTTTTCTAGCACCCAAGGTGAAGATGACAAATTGAGAGAGAGTTACGGGAAAGGGTTAGAAGTGAAAACAACTGTCTTTTGCATCTCCCAGGTTACCAGTCTTTGCTCCATAGAGAAGTGGAAACTCACCCAAGCTCCACACAACATAGAAAGATAATGAGCTGAGTGTCAGTGCTCTAGCTATTGCGTCCAACAAACATCCATATAGTCAATAAAAAGCCAGCAACACGAATGCTTCTTCTTATGAGCCTTTATTGTAGCCCTAACAGCAGTGCAAAATCGAAAATGCTAACATGTTTCGGCCGTAGCCTTCCTCATAGCAACGTTTTTTGACTATATGAACATATATATATGTATGCAAAGTCGGTGCCCTCCAACCGAGATGGATGTGAATCACATAAAGATGCCACGAGACATACAACATAACATTTTTGCCCTGGTCAGCTGGTCAGTACGCCTAAAAGGGGGCAAAAATACCAGGATAGGGAAAGCTGTTTTATTGGTACGCATGACATTTATTGGGCAAGCTTGGAGAAGGCTTGCGACATCTCCAGCTGGGGATACGGAATGTATCGGGTAAAGCAGGCAGATTCCACCTGCCTAATCTTCTGATGACGTGACCCGGCGCTCCATGCTGGGAGGAGGCCGAGGCCGCTCCGATCCGGAAGGGGTTCCCGGAAACTGGTTAGGGTTGAGGCCTAGATTGCCCAAAAGGATGCGAACATGTGTGATGAACTGGCTAGCACTCCGAGGGCTAATAAGAAAAGACAACAAAGGACTGGAGCCAGGCTGGCTAGGTAGGTATGTCAGCAACTGGTCGAGGACCACTATCGGGCACCAATCATTGTGAGTCTGGAAGAACTTGATGTCGACCCCATTGCCAGACTGTTAGGTCGTGGGTACTGCTAGATGTAGTACGAAATCATCTTGGAGTCAGGCCAGGTAGCAGCTGCGTAGAACCTGGCAACCGGGGTCACTGTAGGTAAACTCCCCTGGCCGCGGAAAATCATAGAAGGCCAGGTAGATAGCCGCTTGGATGACCAGGCTGGGCAGTAACCCGAAGGGGGACCGTGACAGGGTAGCCAATATGTCTCGGAATCGTGGCACTTGAGATGGATAAGTGTTTGCTACCGGCTATTGCCTGCTGTTCTGGATGCCACGTGGATGGCTTGGCTGCGTGGGTTGTGAACAGGGAAGGTTTTGTTAGGGTCCTGTAAGGACAGGAATTGTTGGATGCCAACCAAGTACAGCCTGATAGTGTTGTGGGATGAAGTCAGCAGCGTGTGGCAATACGATACAAAGGCCAGGATGTGCTTGATGTCACCAGTCGCCGACCCAGGGCACAAGGCTAGAACCTGCAGTAGGTGTACCAGGCGGTGTGGTAGGCCTGTTGCGAGACAGTGATCAGTTTATTAGTTGGGTTGCGTTATGAAGTATGTCCTTCAGCCCATCGTCAGTTGCAACCAAAGTGGGATAGAAGTGGTTGGGTCTGCTCCGGGTTTCAGCAGGAAACAACGGAAGTTAAGGTGACCAGTATGTCTGCTGCGAGATTGCATTTGCCAGGAACGTGGGTACAGTGCATGTTGATTTTGTATTGAAGGGATATCTGCACCAGCCTGCATAGGAAGGACATGATAACCAAGGACTTGGACCCGTCTTGATTGACAATTTTTGGCTGTGGAGAAGACCACGATCTGCCCTATCCATGTGTGGCCCCAGACTTGAGCTGCTGCCACAATGGGGTGGAGCTCGAATAGGGAAGGTGACTAGCTAACCCGGGGACCAGGAGAATCTCTTGTGGCCATGGACCTGCAAACCAAGTGTAGCAAAAATTGCAGCGAGGCCTGTAGAGGCTGCTGCAGCTGTCACTACAAGAGGTGGCAAAGCGATGCTACTGGGACAAACAAGAACACATCTTTCCAGTTTCTGAGGAAGTTGTGCCACATTGCCAGATCAGCAATTGCTGTTTGGTCCAGCCTGAGGACTTGATCGGGGTCCTGTGAAATGAAGGAAAACCCCCGTGGGATTATCCTTATAGCAAAATCAAGCATCCCTAACAGGGACTGTAGCTGTCCCTTGGTACAAACTCTTGAAAGGGGCTCACTGCCTGCCACTGTGCTTCCCCTCAGTTTAGTCATGAAGCGTTGGGGTGTTTGAGGGTGTGTGCGGTCTTGGGATTTGCTCCGTGTCAGATGATGCAGATGTGGAGCAGACCGCATTGGCTGTACGTACCGGTAGCATGGTTATCCTTGTTGCAGATCTGCGCTATCCCTCATGACTGAACGGGCCATCCCCACTTCTCTATCTGAAACGCTGACTGGGTCCAGGCCCGTCCTGGACAGCTCTAGAGGTAGGGGGGAGGGCCAGGGAACATCTGGAATCCGCATCAGAATACCAGTTCGCTGGCACTCGATTGACTTCAGAGAGGAAAAGACATGTGAATGAGTGGCCCTGAACGAGTGCCACTAGTAGATGTTTAGTGGGCGTGAACGTGTGCCACTGGAAGACGAGTTGCAATAACGTGTTGCGAAAGGAACCTCATGCGGGAGGCCAAAAACAAGAGAGTGGAGAAATCAGAATGTGTGTTGTGTGTGTGGGGAGGAACCATAAGACTATGCTTGTCGTTTGTCGTGATTGTATGTTTGTAAAATGAAAACGGAACATGCGGACTTGTGTCGGGGCTGCGAACCAAAGCATTGTACGAGTTGCGAGTGAGCACGAATGAGTGGTATGAAGCGACTGGATGTTTGTGGTATGTGCCTCGAGGGGGAGGCCAAGCTACGGAAGCTTGTGGTGTATGTGTGAGACAGGATGTGTCAAATCGTACCAGGGATTTGAATCACTGTCACTGATATAACCAGGATTCAAATCAGGCTATGGTGGGTGACCGTAATTGACCCGCAGACTGTGGTGAGGCCTTCTACGCCGCAATTCTGCAGCAAGTTTTGGGGAAGGTCCATTTCCTCAAGGTGTGAGCGCAGCCATGCTCTGAACCCACGGAGGATGTCGAAGGGGCAGAAGTATGTGTTGTAAGAAAAGGTAAGGTTACCAAAGAAGAGATTGCGTACAGCAGAACAGGTAGAAAAGAACGAGGAGGATAGGAAAAGGAACGGCAGGCGCAGTGAAGAAACCAGTTTGCGTTCTAAGTGTCAAACGCTGTTGAGTGGAAAGTTAGGAAACTCAAAAGAGTGCGTGGCAACCGAGGTGAGCCAGGAGGTAACTGGTTAGGTAACCGATAGCTTGGGTGCCCGGTCTGTGTTGATCACAAACATGTGAACCAGAGCCCCAGGGTGTACTAGGACGAGAAGCTGAAGTCTGGTATGGCCTAAGTAGGAATGTTGTGTTCTGTAGTAGGTGACATATGTTCAGCCTGCTAACGCTTGCACTGTCCACAAGCCCAACGTTTAACGACCTTGTCTGCTTAGGTGAAGGGTCACCCTTTGAAACAGAATGTTGTGCAAGGAACATGTGACAGTAGCTAATGCCCAATGAGCAGCCCAAATTGTGTATGTGAAGTGAATGTGGTGACAGGGTGCTGCAGGGTGGCGTGAGGGTGGAGGACTTGTACTACACACCTGACTCAACACCCTGGTTGCGAAGTTCTTGTTGAGGTCGAGAACTCAGTCGACTGGGATCCTGTAGCAGAGGTGACATACGATTTGTTGCCTCGTTTATGTGTTTATGTGCATACACCTCCATTATTGTAGTAGTATGTACATATACACATCTAGATCTGAGAATTCTTACACAAAAGAGGTAGTTCCATCCGCAATACACATTTATTGAAAGGGTTATATAATATATACAAATTACACACTAGACAGTATTTACAACACAAGGTACAGTATAAGTCCCCTGGCTTACATGACATTTACAAAATACCCACAACAACCATATTCACAATGCCATGTACAAGTATGAATTTAATTTACCTTTCCATTTAGGTCAGGGCATGGTAACTGCTGTGTGTCCACAGACGGAAAAGGGCCCTTGGCTTGGTGACAAAACATTATATCCTCCCCCCTCCTTTCTGTACTGTGACTAATATAATGCTCCCTAATTGGTCACTGTACCTAACCATATTCTATTGGGCACAGCCTGATTGGGTGAGTCAAAGAAGGCTGCTGTTTACAGCCCATGTGAGATGTTGATCAGGAAAAGGCAACCCTTTGAAGTGGAGCTAATTACAGCCTCCCCACCACACTCAATAGTTTAAACACACCTCCCTCCAACTGAACTGCACTTCTTATTGAAATCTATTCATAATTACAATATTTTACAGCTGTTAATAGAGATTTCACATAAACTCCTAAGGCAACAGACGCCCCCTTGTGGCTAATTGAGAATACAAGATTTGGCCACACCTTAAATAATGGTTTATGTATAATCTCCTTTAACATTTGGAACTTTTGTCTTTGCCTTCTGCAATAAAAAAAACTCTTTGAAGGGGAAAAAACATTAAACTCTCTATCTCTACAGTCCACCTTTTAGTGTTTCAGTATCTGTATTCATCACTTGTTCTTGATGTAATGAGTCCATAATAACAATAAAAAGAGACCCAAAAAAAAGAAGAGAAATAAAATATGAGGATCTTAGTTCTGAGCAGTCCAATAATAATAGCACGAATCTCCACAATGCCACTCTGGTCATGTTGCTCTTGCTTCTGGGACCGTCTTCCATGGTGATTCCAATTGAATACACATACAGTATTCAGTAACGGCCTTTGGACCAGCTTTCCTGGCTTTCCGAGATTATATTTTATTAATGTGAACACACGTAGGGAAATAAAAACACGAGTACTTCTAGGACATATACATTCACATGAATGCTTATCTTGTAATAAGAACCTTTGTTTAGCATTGCTATAGATTTACTGCAACATAATATAGAGACCCTCTCTCATTGACACGTTTAACAATTTGAATGGTTACCCCCTTCCACCAAGTGCTCTTGGATTTTCATCACCCCTCCTTATTCCTCCTGGTCCTCCTGGTCATATGCCTGCAAATAACTCTGCCATGCCTTCTGCTGGTTACCACTGTATGTGTATGAATCTTTAAGTCTCCAGGGGGGAGCTTCTTGCCATCGCAACTCACCACTAACTCCTTTTACTGAAACGGTGTTCAGTTATACCAAAACACAGGAAAAAACTCCCCCCCGGGGGGGGGGGGGGGAGAAGTAGGACTCGAAAAATAAACTCAATTAGAGAGATCACAGCAATCCTCTCAGGGATACATAATTAGTTAACCCTGGGGCTACAATGGTGATAATAAATTAAAGACTAAACAAAAAAAGGGGCAGCACAGAGGGCTGTCCATAAAGTCACCATATAGGTAGCCACTGGGATATATAAATAAAAAAAGGGAAACCAAACATGAATATAATATGAGTAATTACAAATTTTATTTGGAAACAATGCTTACAACTGAATGTGCACACAGTGTAGAGCATAAGTAAAAACCAATCAAAAGACCACCACCATTGACAACGTTGTCAGACACAATAGCTATAAAAAGACATATATAAAGGTTCCTCAGAGCCAAGCATGTGAGGGCCTTCCAAAATGGAATTGCCCTCTAACCTGAATGGAAGAGAGGAGAGCCAGCAAACCAGCCCACATACCCCCAGCGCATAAAGAGGGATCCCAGCAAAAAATAGACAAGGACCATGGAGAGAGAATGAGCCTCACAGGGCATAAGAGCAGCAAAAGACATAAACCCATGGACATACATGTACTATAGCACAGAACCACAATGACATTTGTTTAGGGTCCCCAGCTAGGACATAGCCGATATGCAGAAGAAAATACACAGTCAGAAAATATAGACCAAAAAACAGAGTAGAGGGGTCAATCCGATGATAGCAACAGCCATATACGGCTAGCTACGGACTGACTACCCTTAGCCCCGGTGCCCAGGCCAATGCCCGATACCTGCCTGATGATTGCAAATTCCCCCGACCACCGACGAAAGTCCAAAAAAGCAAAAGGGGGGGGGTCGGCTACAGACAGGTGGGAATGGCACGGACCTAATGGAGTAAGGTGTGGGAGAGTGCCCGCAGAATCTGTAGATCGGACCTGCACGGACTGCCAATGAATGGGAGGAAGACACACATGCCCCCGAACCCGGATGATGACGAGGTATCACCTGGGGGGAACCCAGGTAGTGGCGGAGGTGAGCGCCAGTCAGTGGATCGGGGGCCAACTGAGTGTAAGGACCGAAGGCACTTGAAAGATCAACACTCAGGCGATATTAACTCACCGATCCGGACGGTGATCAACTATGCCAAAAAGCCGGTCCCAGAAGTGAGGCCGCACAGGGATCCTCTGGAGTTCTCCACGCAGAGAGGCAGAAAGGCAGTGCTGACGAGCATGCCGACGGGTCAGTCCATCGTTCCTAGCGGGGACGTGTAGTTCTCGGCGGGGATCAGATCCTCATGGGGATGTAGGTGCTAGCGAGCTGGCGTGTAGGCACAACTGTCTACGCGTTTCGCTGGTACCCCAGCTTCGTCAGTTATACCAACCCTGATGGGCTAAAACCTTGGCTGGTGCCACCTATTTGTGCCGCAGTTCTGTCCTTTGCTACCGTGTGTAGCTACTGTATGAGTCCTGACTTTAGCAGTCTGAGGAAGAGGTCATACCTTTAGCAGGCCAAGAACAGAGTAGGCAGTGTCATCCAACAGACAAAATAACTTGATTTCAGAATGTGGATGAGTATGATGTCACCAATTACTCGCGGCTTCAGGAATAATCCAACTAAATTACACTTAAATACAATTGTACTATACTATACCTGTCTTTGCCAATCACTATGAGTCTCACCAGTCCCAGTATATCTATATAATATTCAAGCAATGCTGTTTGAACTTAGTTATGGCACAAAAAACCAACAAAACAAAAAAAAAAATTGACCAATGACCACATATGATGACTGCCACCTATTAGTACTGTAGAGAGGACTGTATGTCATACGTACAAAGAAAATAGTCGCATGACTGTTGCTAAAACCCGGTGTTACTGTTACTATAGTCATAGTTGGTAATAGCTTCACGACATAAGGGAACTTTAATAACTTTATATAAAACCATTATACAATGTTGAAAGGAAAAAAGAATCTGTTGGAGATTGACTCCAAACACCAACTGCCATAGGGAAGCTTTAGTATTCTATATCAACATTTTTAAATGTTTTAAAAGGCTCTCCGTATATTGTTTCCCATACTCCCCTGTTTTTTTATTTTTTTTTATTTTACCATAGCAAAACCAAATTCAAGAATCACACAAAAATAACGGTGATGAAGAAAAGAAAGGAGAAAGGAAAAAAAAAATTGCCTTAACAAAAAAAATGAATAAATAAATAATACAAAAAAAATTATATATATATATATATATATATATATATATATATATAAAACTTAAAAAAAAAGGTACAGATTTAATGCTGCTTCAGCATGAGATTTGTGCTCTTTCTCTTTAAATTGTTAAATAGCATTGAATCTGTATTAGTGAAAAAAAACATTGAAACTGCTTTCAAACATTGCCCCTATACAAAAGGCAGTCCTCTCTCTGTAGTGATTAACATATTAATTTATCCTCTTTAGAAGACAAATTTGCAAGTTAGGCAGGCCACCAAAAGTTGTAAAAGAGAGGAGACAAACTTTTTATAAAAAAAGAAAACACAAAAAAAAATTTAGAATTTAGTTAGGCCTGACTGTAAATAATTCTGAGGCTTCTCCTTAAAACAAACATAAAACTATGCTTTAAGGTCCTATGTGTTATTCCTCTAAAGTATTTGCCAAGTCTGGGTCATATCCGCCTGATGCACTGATGTTTGTTCATGTACTTTTCCTAAAATACAAAACTAAAAACCATTAATAATCCCTCAATCTACCTCTTAGAGGTTCTTTCTGGACTCAACAAGTAGTGGATGCTTGGAACAGACTTCCAGCAGAGGTAATGAGTCCATCAACAGTAAATACATTCAAAAAGGCAAAGACACGCCCCACATATCCATACTCTGACATAAAGTTATAGAAAAACTTGGTGGGTTTCAAAAGTACATAAAGTCTAGAACAACAGCGTGTAAACATATACCCTTCACACACATTAACAGGACATGAGTCAATTTGGAAGGAAACACAAAAAAAAAGTGAGACATACTGAACACATAAACGAGGCAACAGAGTCAGGAGAGTCAAGATGCAGGCCCTATATTGTTTGTGTGTTTTTGTTTTTTTTTAAATAACGTCCAACCTGGTGCAGGATGGAACAACCTGAACTTGACAGACTTAAGGGAGAAACAACAGACAGAAACAGTGAGCGGCCGAATTATATGCCACTGGAAATGATGGGTGGCAGGATTGTGTCACTGGAGACATGATTGCAAGAAAGTAGCCTAATCAGGCAGGCGAAAACAAGGGCAGCAGAAAATTAGAGTATGTGGGGATGAGCCGTGATCATGTTCATCGTGGGCATGAACAAATCATGCCGACTCCTGTCGGAGTTTATGAAGTTTCGTATCATCTGAGCTTGTAAGTACGTACGAGTGTAGGAATGGATGGTGAGAGTGACAACCGGTAGCTTGTGGCAGGCGCCTCACAATAGAGACCGAGCTGCAGAAAGCTGTGTGATGGATGGAATCATGTTTGTGCCGTGCCGAGGATTCGAATAGTTGTGCTGCCGACGCGGCTGGATTCGAATCGGGCTGTGGAGTGTGAGTGTATGAATCGACCTGCCGGAGTTTATTAAACTGATCGTCTGAGTTGTAAATACATATGAGCCTACGAATTGAAAATGAAATGAGGCGTGCTGATACATGTTGGCGTTTGCAACCTAGGAAGTCACATGAGTTGTGAATGAGTGTTATGAGTGGCGACTAAGAGCTTGTGGGAGGAACCCCATATGGGAGGCCGTGTTGCAGAAGCTCAGTACCTGATGGAAGAACATAACATATATATATATATATATATATATATATATATACAGTGCCTTGCGAAAGTATTCGGCCCCCTTGAACTTTGCGACCTTTTGCCACATTTCAGGCTTCAAACATAAAGATATAAAACTGTAATTTTTTGTGAAGAATCAACAACAAGTGGGACACAATCATGAAGTGGAACGAAATTTATTGGATATTTCAAACTTTTTTAACAAATAAAAAACTGAAAAATTGGGCGTGCAAAATTATTCAGCCCCCTTAAGTTAATACTTTGTAGCTCATCTTTTGCTGCGATTACAGCTGTAAGTCGCTTGGGGAAGTCTCTATCAGTTTTGCACATCGAGAGACTGAATTTTTTGCCCATTCCTCCTTGCAAAACAGCTCGAGCTCAGTGAGGTTGGATGGAGAGCGTTTGTGAACAGCAGTTTTCATTTCTTTCCACAGATTCTCGATTGGATTCAGGTCTGGACTTTGACTTGGCCATTCTAACACCTGGATATGTT
>BLSH010440097.1:1316485-1339254 GCA_018402905.1 Glandirana rugosa
GATATATACGTACATATACTGACCAGAAACATTGTTTCTTTAGTTAACCAGAGACAGAGACATTATCCCTTTAGATTAACAAACAAAAATACATGTTTAGATAGCGTTATTATTAGTTAAAATATTTATTTAAAACATTTAAAGATTTACTAATACTCAAACTTAACGGAAATTGGTGAAGTCGGGGCCTTCCTAAAGGTCGAAATCCTGGCCTCGGGAAAAACGCTAAGCCGTGACGCAGCGAAATTGACTTTTAACGCGCCAGCACGCTGTAACATGGGTTTGCTTTAAACGCAGGCAATGTCGCACGACCGCGCAATTTTCAGTTAAAGCGACGCAGTGCCGAATCGCAAAAAGGGCTCCGGTCCTAAAGCTGGAAATCCTTCCGGGGCTGAAGTGGTTAAAGGCAATTCAAACTCATAATCATTTAGAAATTTACAAAATTTATTTATAAAATTGATTATTATTGCGATAGATTTGTACATAAAAACAAACAATTAGATTTCCCTATTACAGAGACAGAGACCAATTGATTTCTTTGTTACAAAGACCAGTCATATACATGCATATATAGGAGGTGATATCACCCAGCCAGGATGGCCCTGAGACAATTCGATGAACATACAGTGGAACAGGGTATCTCCTACGCGTTTCGGAAAGACAATAAAAATTCCTTTACTTGCTATTCCCTTGAATATCACCCCCATGCTTAATGAAACCCCTCCCCTCATACTAACCAATGTAAGTACTCATTGTAACAGTAGCTATAATCATCCTTCTGATTTATGTGTTCTGCAAATTACTCATGCTATGTATAACCAAATGTACTAACACCAATAATGCGCCACACCATAGTTACATGTTATACCTGGAGAGGCGGGGAGAGAAAAATAGATTAGGTGATATTAAAAAGTGAACCCTAAGTGAGATGCTTTGGAAGAAGTCATGTGTATGACTTAAGAGGGGATAAGTATAAGTGTCTTATTGCTTTATTGCTTCCATTTGTTAAGATACGACCCCATGATGAACCCTTGTAATATGCTTGAATTATATCGTCTTTCTTCGTCTTCGGTATGTAGGACAAAGGTTATGCAATTGTCAGCATAAGAGTAAGTGAAGAACAAGATTTGGTCTAAACTGGCTCAAACCAGTGTTATCTGCTTATTTTTCTGCTGTGTCATTTTTATACTGCGCATGTGCCAAGTCTCGAAAATTCCATATGTACTGCCTTATAAAAACCGCCACCATGCGTCACAATACAGACAATTCCCTGATTAACTATGCTGAGTATGTGTGTGTGTCTTTATTATCAATGGAATTGTCTCCAGATATGTCTGAACATCATTAAGGTGCCTGTCCGAGGTGCAGGAGCTAGCCGAGGATACATTAACCCCTTCCTTTCAGGGAGGAGCCAGGAGCACTGGTGGGGGACCTGAGAAGAGAAGGATTAAGGCTGCTCTATGTAAACCCATTGCACAGAGCAAGTAAGTATAACATGTTTGTTTATTTAATTTACCTTGAAAATCACTTTAAAAATGTGTCCTGGGCATTTGTCCCTGGGTGCATACTGTCCATCCATACCACAAGGTTCCCTGTCCAGCCGCAGCAGCTGCCGACCTCTCATAGATTTTTACAGGGGGGCTGGATGGGACACCTGTACCATCCGCCCTCAGCCAAATGCCAGAGCCCCATGCTCCATTACATCATTGCCAAAATTTTCTTTCTCTTGCGTATATCAGTGTCAGTTGACTCGCTCATGTCTATAGTCATTTTTTCACTTCACCCACAGCTATGTATACTGAGTTTGATATGTGGAATATAAATATAACATACATCTTTTCTCCTACGTTCACTGACAGACGCAGCTCTTCATTGACATGTGGGTTATATGCAGATCCTATTAGGAGTTAACTAGGCAAAAGAAAGAAAGCAAGCTGGCCCCTCCCAGGGGGCCGTCCTCTCTTTCCCATATAATCCCCCTGCTCTGCTCAGCATATCAGTTTTAACATGCCTAGTACAAGGAGTTGACCTGGCTCCCTTATGGGACCTGCGGTTCAGATTTTTACTACCGCTTTTTTATTTTCTCAAGCTATCTGATGAAGACTGCTATCAAGAAGCCAGCTGGGGCAAAAAGGATATCTAGAATCCTGTGCTTTCCCCAGCGCGGCCGACCGATGCAAGCCAGTCCTATGCTTAGGCGGGACCCACCGCATCGTGCCCGTGGGAGACCCCCACTTCGCCCAGTGACTGGACGCGTTTTCCTGTCCAAGGGCCAGGGCCTGCAGCATCCCTTCCGCATGGGGAGGAAGGTCTGCGAAGGGTGGCGACCCGCTACGCCCGGTTGGAGTGGTGAGTGATTCCCCGCTCTTCCCCGCTTTAAAAATTTAGTTTCTTTTAGCTTGCAGGGTCGCCAGGCTGTTGCCCATGGGGGCTTGCCCCCCTACCCCCCCCCACCCACTCCGCACCCCTCCCGGAATGTTTTTCCACTGTTTTACCCCCATGCGGCGATCCGCCGCCATTTTGCCGTAGCCGCGGCCATCTTCTCGAGGGTTTTCCCTCTAGTGCCAGCGGTGGCCATTTTGCCTTAGTCCGGCCTATACAGCTGTATAGCTGGCAGGCTTGACCTTCCTGTGACGGTCCCGGTGGCCATATTGGAGTCCCTGAAGCATGTAAAATGTGCTGCTGCCATTTTACTTTCACTTTTACCTGCAGATAGCGTGGCTGACAGCACAGGTTTTTTCTGGCGGTTTCTATTGAGAACTCATGCTGGGAGCAAAAATAAAGCAGAACGTTTGGGTCAGGGTATTCAGTACCTGTGTGACGCGGCCCTGAACCTGCTTCCCAGGCTGTCAAAAATGTCTGTCTTTGCAGTCATTATCAGACGGGTACTTTGGTTACGCTGCTGGTCTGGTGACCACGCCTCCAAAAAAGGTCTTGCGGATCTTCCTTTTCAGGGTGGCCATCTCTTCGGTCCACGGTTGGATGAAATCATCAAGGATTTCACTGGGGGGAAGAGTATCTTCATTCCCAAACCCAAGCGGCGGGAATTCCGCCGAAAGCAGGGATCTATCTCTTCGGGTCAGAAAAGGTTTTTTCGTGTCCCCAGCACAGCGGGCAAGGGGTCGAGACCTGGCAAGCCTACCGCGGGGACGGTAAGCATCCCTGGCAGCGCAAGAACAAAAAGACAGAGGGCTAGCCCTCCTCTGCATGATGGGCAGCCCCCACGCGAATTATGGGTGGGGGAATGTCTTCTGGGGTTCGCAAACAGGTGGACTGCCCACATTTCCGACCGGTGGGTGCAGGAAGTGGTGTCCTCCGGGTACTGGATAGAGTTCAGCACTCTACCCCCAGACAGGCTCTCCCCATCGAACTTGAGACTCCCTCAGGGATGTCGAGGGGCCCTATTCAAGGCTGTCCAGGCACTCTCAGACCAGGGGGTGATTGTGCCAATACCTCAGTTGGAGAGGTTTCACGGTTTTTATTCAAAACCTATTCGTGGTCCCCAAAATAGGGGGAGGGGCCAGGCCAGTTCTGGCCCTAAAAGCGCTAAACCACTTTGTGAGAGCGCGAAAATTTCGGATGGAATCCTCCACGTCCCAATCTGTCCCCGACACCAGCGCTTCCTGCGCTTTGCGGTGGGAGACCGGCATTACCGAATTGTGGCACTTCCTTTCGGTCTGGCCTCGGCTGTTCACCAAGCTGGTGGCCCCGACTCTGGCACTGTTGAGGCAGAGAGGCATTGCGGTAGTAGCATACCTTGACGACCTACTCCTGAGAGCGGAATCTGCTTCAGCTCTGGAGGAGGCCGTGACCATCACAATGGCCTCATTGAGGGACTTCGGCTGACTGATCAATCTGCAGGAGTCAACACTGACACCATCCTGTCGCCTGGAATATCTGGGTCTGATTCTGGACACGGAACCGGCGAAGGTGTTTCTACCTCCGGCCAAGTTATTGACCCTGCAAGCAGCAGTGCGAACCTTACTGTCACGCCGGTGGTCCTCCTGACGGTTCTGTATGCGGGTGTTGGGGATCATGGTTTCGGCCTTCGTGGCGGTACCCTACGCCTAGAGTCACACTCGGCTCCTTCAACGAGCGATTCTGTCACGGTGGGACAGTCCCCACTGTCCCTAGTCTGACTGATCAGACTGGACCCTCAGACCAGGGGGTCCTTGACATGGTGGCTTCGGGCCCTAGCTCTAACCTTGGAAAATTCCTTTCTTCCCCTGAATGGTCGATTGTCACAACGGACGCCAGCCTATCGGGCTGGGGGGGGGGTCCTGGGGCAGCTGTCTGCCCAGGGGCGCTGGTCGGCGCAGGAATCCTGCCTTCCGATCAATGTACTGGAGCTGAGGGCGATCAGGCTCTGCCTCTCCCACTGGACGGTAAGGTTGCGCGGCCTCCCGATTTGGGTTCAGTTGGACAATGCCACTGCGGTGGCGTATGTGAACCATCGGGGCGGAACGAGGAGCTCGGCAGCGGCTGCGGAGCAGCTCTCATTCTGCGTTGGGCAGAACTTCACGTGCCGGCAATCTCCGCCATCTACATTCCGGGAGTAGAAAATTGGCAGGCGGACTTTCTCAGTCGCCAGACGCTGGATCAGGGGGAATTGCCCCTTCATCCAGAAGTGTTCAGCCAGGTTTGCCACAAGTGGGGCACACTAGTTGTGGACCTCATGACGTCTCAGTTCAACCACAAAGTAAAAACTTTTGTATGCAGGATGAGAGACCCGTTGGCGGTCACCACGGACGCGCTGGTAGGGCCTTGGGGTCGGTATCGTCTTCTGTACGCCTATCCTTCCATCAAGCATCTACCGCGGCTACTGCGCAGGGTGGAAGCAGAGGGGATTCCGATGATCCTGGTGGCTCCGGTTTGGCCTCGGCGTCAGTGGTACGCCAACGTGGTGCGAATGGTGGCAGATGTTCCCTGGCGCCTTCCGCTGCGCGAAGATCTGTTGTTTCAGGGACCCATCTTGCACCCTGTTTTACCCTCGCTGGCTTTGACGGCTTGGCTATTGAGTCTCAGGTGCTGAGGGACAGGGGTGTCGATGACTCCGTGATCTGCTAAAAGCACGCAAGTGTACTTCACGCAAGATTTATCATCGCACCTGGAAGGCATACGTTGCCTGGTGTGAGGCGGGGAGTTGGAACCCTCGCTCTTACGTGATGTCTGGGGTCCTGACCTTTTTACAGTAGGGCCTGAATAAAAACTTGCCTTTGAGTACTCTCAAGGGTCAGAGATCAGCTCTGGCGATTCTCTTTCAACACCCTCTGGCGTCACATTCGTTGATTCGCACATTTGTACAAGGTGTGCGCCATGTGGCCCCTCAGGTACGGTCACCTATGGCGCCATGGGATTTGAATCTGGTGCTTTCTGTGCTTCAGAAGCCACCATATGAGAAGATCAGGGATATTCCCTTACAGTGCTATCGCAGAAAGTGGCTTTCTTGGTGGCCATTACATCCGCTAGGCGGGTGTCTGAATTGACAGCATTGTCCTGCAAGTTTCCTTACTTGGTCCTGCACAAGGACGAGTCGGTCTTGCGCCCGCCGCCTTCATTTTTACTGAAGGTGGTTTCCTCTTTTCACATTAATGAAGATATTGTTCTTCCTTCATTGTGTCCGCATCCTTCACACCCTAAGGAATTTGAGTTACATTCCTTGGATGTCGTAAGGGCTTAGCGGGTGTATTGGCAGCTACAGCTTCCTTTCGGAAGTCTGACGTGTTGTTTGTACTGACAGACGGTCTGCGCAAAGGATGGCGGCCTCGTCGGCTACGGTTTCCCGTTGGATCAGACAGACCGTGACTCATGCTTATTCTGTTAGGGGCAAGGTACCCCCTTTTCCAGTCACGACTCATTCCGCCATGGATGTTAGTACTTCCTGGGCTTTCCGACACCAGGCCTCGGTGTCACAGGTGTGCAAGGCGGCTACTTGGGCCTCGGTGCACACATTCACTAAGCTTTGTAAAGTTGATGTGTCCGCATCTTCGGATGCTGCTTTTGGCCGTAAAGTTTTACAGGCGGCAGTGTAGGCGCGACTGGCGCCTCCTGAGAGGATTCTGTTGGGTACAGTTGTTGTCGTTTACCCACCCCTCTTTACTGACACAGCTTTGGGACATCCCCACATGTCAATGAAGAGCTGCGTCTGTCAGTGAACGTAGGAGAAAAAGGGATTTTATTAAAACTTACCGTAAAATCCTTTTCTCCGAGTTCACTGACAGACGCAGCACCCACCCCTCTGCGTTTTTACGGTACGGCTTGTTACGAACTGATATGCTGAGCAGAGCAGGGGGATTATATGGGAAAGAGAGGACGGCCCCCTGAGAGGGGCCAGCTTGCTTTCTTTCTTTTGCCTAGTTAACTCCTAATAGGATCTGCATAGAACCCACATGTCAATGAAGAGCTGCGTCTGTCAGTGAACTCGGAGAAAAGGATTTTACGGTAAGTTTTAATAAAATCCCTTTTTTTTCTCTTGTCCGAAAACTTACAAATGACTGTAATAAACCCATTCAAAGTATTACTATGTTTTGAGGCGATGGAAGAGTTAAGACTTGTCTGCATTCGTAAAATGCGCCGCAGTGCTTGCTGTACTGGAAGCATAAAACCCCTGCAGGTTTTTTTTTATTTTTTTAACAGCTGAAGAGCTATTCACTTGGCTTTTTATGACTTAATTAAATTAATGAGTCACATAATGATGCACCATATCTATGTATCAAACTGCACAAATTAAAAAAAGCCATATCAAGCGGCATCTCATTTCCCTGTTTAACAATGTTAAACACGCACTTAGGGCGAACGTGTGTAAATGAGCTTGCAACTGCGATCGAAATTCTGATTAGTGGTTCAGGGCAGACCTTTCAGCTGTCATATCAAACAAACTTGGAGTACAGTAATGCCAAGCAACATAGCTTACCACTGCACATTTTCAGCTGCTTGTATGTATTCAGTTAATGCTATTGTGATCATAAATAAGCATCAAAATAAATTCTAACAAGTTTCTCTGCAAATACATCCCTTTACGAGAAAATCTGATCACTGTTCAATGCCGTAATGTAAAATTGCTCAGTTTGTCTTGCTTGCTTCTATTTTGAATAATAATAGCCAACCGTGCTAGTCTAAATACACAAACAACCACCTGGATTAACTTGAAAAAATTTGCATATAAAGTGCTTAGCAGCTCTACAATACCATATTATAAAGTTCAAAAAATAATAAAATATTAACCACACTCTATATTATCAAAAAACAATTAATATCCAATAAAATAATCTTGTATGTATTAGGCCTCATACACACGGATGTTTTTTGACGCCGACGTTTTTTGCCATTTTTTTGCAGCTCTCCATGTTAGTCAATGGCCCCATAAAAACGCAGACATTTTTTAGCTGTAGAGGGCGTCGGCATTAGTGAGCTGAAACTAGAACCCACGGCCAGCTCCTTCTAAGGCTGTAACGTTTTGCCGTTTTGACACCAACCCCGCAAAACGCTCACTAACGCCGTACGGGTGTTAACCTGCGTTTTTGACGCCAACGTTTTTAGGTTGAAAAATAGCAGAGGATTTTTTTTTTTTAAAAACGCCTATTGACGTTGACGCTCATTAACGCTCTTGCAAAACGCCGAAAAAAACGCTGATTTTTTCCCTGGCGTCGGATCCGACGTTTTGCTTATTTTTAAACATACGCCGTGTGTGTGAGGCCTTACACTCACTTTATATGGTGCCGGTTAGAACCTGGTGCCAGGGCTGGGCTCAGCCCTCCCTTCTCAGAGCTCAGGCTGCTCATCCGTCGATTAATTGCGAGTACTCATCATTCCACAGTGACTCAGCTGATGATCATATCCTGCTCGTCAGTCAGCCTTGCTGGCTATTTAAACTGCCTGGATCAGATCTCCTGTGTCTATGCCTTGGTCAACATATCCGGATACTCTCTGCTGGTTTTTCCTGTTAAAGACTTTTGCCTTGCTGACTTCCCTTCTGGTTCCTGATTCCGTTTGCTGCTTCTGGCTATGCTGATCTCTGGATTCCTGTTTTACTGGCTTGTTCCGACTGCCCGCTCTGGTTACCGAACCCTGGCTATGTTTTGACTAAGTTTATTCTGTTTGTACTATTTTACCATTTTATTAAAAAATTTGATTTGTACTGCACTTCTGTCTCAGTCTGATTCATGGTTCCTGACAGTAGGCAAAGGCCATGAATTCAGAAGATGCAGGCAATCCATTTGCTGGTAATATTTTTTCCAGATTGGATGAGCAGGATCACCGCTTGGATCAGTTTACCATACCGTTAGCTCACCTGGATCCTCCCACTGTGGCTGTTCCGATACAACCTGTGTTGCAGGCCGTCCCTGCTGCCGCTCCAGTCTCTGTGCAGGCACCCGCTTCGAATATTACCTCTATAAGAGGTATGTCTGGTTCCGCTCCGCTTCCCCAGCGATTTGGGGGAGATCCAGTGCAATGCAGAGGGTTTCTCAACCAGGTTGGGTTATACATTGAAATGCTGCCCCAGGTGTTTCCCATGGACAGAAGCAAAGTAGGCTTCCTGATTTCTTTGCTTTCTGAGAGAGCTTTGGCCTGGGCAAACCCTCTATGGGAGACGCAAAAACCCCTCGTCCTGAGTTACCCAGAGTTTGTGACTTCTTTTAAAAGGGTATTTGAAGTTCCCACATACTCCACTTCTGCTGCCAAGAGCCTCATGTCCATCAAGCAGAGTACAAGAACTGTTGCTGAATTTGCTATTGAATTCCGTATCCTGACGGCAGAAGTTGCTTGGAACAATGAGGCCTTTGTGGCTGCTTTATCTCATGGTCTCTCGGATAACATCAAAGATGAGATAGTAGCCCGAGACATACCCACTGAGCTGGAGAAGGCGATCATGTTTGCCATTCTCATTGACTCCAGACTCCGAGAGAGACCTTCCTTTAACCACTTTACAACCTACCCATAGCCGATTGATGGCTATAGGGAGGTTTGTTAATTCTGGGAGGATGTACAGTGACGTTCTCTCAGAACCGTGCACATTTGGAAATATCCATGACCAGACCTGGTGCATCACGGTAAACGGCCACTCGCAGTGGCCCTTTAGCACGTGATTGATCCATCCAATGACAGAGCAATTAAATATAAACAAGTCGGCGGATGTCTGGCTTGTCTCTCCCCTCTCCACACTAATCGGTGCAGTGTGAGAGGAGAGGGGAGAGATCAGATGCAGTAGCGCTGTGAGCAGAATCTTCATCCTCATCCATGCTCACCCATCCATGCTTACCCATCCAGCCATGCTCAGTCATCCATCATCCATGTTCAGCCATCTATCCATCCGTGCTCAGTGATCCCCATCCATGCTCAGTCATCCCCATATGTGCTCAGCCATCCCCATACATGCTCAGTCATCTTTATCCATGCCCAGCCACCACATTCATGCTCAGTCATCCCCATCCACGCTCAGTCATCCCCATCTGTGCTCAGTCATCCCCATCCGTGCTCAGCCATCCCCATCCATGCTCAGTCACCCCCATCCATTCTAAGTCATCCCCATCCATGCTCAGTCACCCCATCCATGCTCAGTCATCCCCATCTGTTCTCATCCATCCCATCTGTGCTCAGCTATCCCCATCCATGGCTCATTTATGCCTCATTCATGCTCATCCATGCCACATCAGTTCTCATCCGTGCCACATTCATGCCACTACAGTGCCCATCCGTGCCACTACAGTGCCTCACAATAGTGTAATAGGTAGTCAAATTAGATTTGAAATGTATACCCCTAGAGCACGGTGCTCCCTGCATGTTGGGCTTCTGTATGTGGCCAGGCTGTAGAAAAGTTTCACACATGGGGTGTCGCCATACTCGGGATGAGTAGCAGAATATATTTTGGGGTGTCATTTTTGCTATGTACATGTTATGTGTTAGAAATATTGTATAAATGGACAACTTTGTGTAAAAAAAAATGTGTTTTCATTTTCTTTCCACATTTTCCAAAAACTTGTGAAAAAAAATGACATGTTCAAAAGACTCAATATGCCTCCTAGAATATACGTTGGGGTGTTTACTTTCCAAAATGGGGTCATTCTTTGGGGCGTTTTCCATTGTCCTGGTGCTCCAGGACTTTCAAAAGTGCAAGCGGTAGTCAGGAAATTAGATGTGTAATTTATGCTCCTAGAACGCCTGATGGTGCTCCCTGCATGTTGGGCCCCTGTATGTGGCCAAGTTGTGTAAGAGTCTCACACATGTGGTATGGCCATACTCAGGAGGAGTAGTAGAATGTATTTTGGGTGTAATCTGCAGCATGCATATGCTGTGTGTGAGAAATAACCTGCTAATATGACAATTTTGTGAAAACAACATTTAATTTTGCAAACTTCAAAAAACTCACCATGCCTCTTACTATATACTTTGGAATGTCTACTTTCCAAAAGGGGGTCATTTGGGGGGTATTTCTACTTTCCTGGCTTGTTAGGGTCTCAAGAAATGAGAGGCGCCGGTGCATGAGGTGTGATCAATTTTCAGTGATTGGCACCATAGCTTGTAGACACTATAACCTTCACAAAGACCAAATAATATACACTTATTTGGGTTATTTTTTACCAAAGATATGTAGCAGTATACATTTTGATTAAACTTTATGAAGAACAATTACTAATTTGCAAAATTTTATAACAGAAGCAAAGAAAAATGCAATTTTTTCTGAATTTTCTGTCTTTTTTCATCTATAGCGCAAAAAATAAAAAAAAACTGTGGTGATTAAATACCACCAGAAGAAAGTTATATTTGTGTGAAAAAAGTACAAAAATGTAATTTGGGTACAGTGTTGCATGACTGAGTAACTGTCATTCAAAGTGCGAGAGCACTGAAAGCTGAAAATTGGTCTACTACTTAAGGGTGTTTAAGTGCCCAGTGGTCAAGTGGATAAGGAGCGCTTGAGGAAGCCTCCTGTACATTTGGCTCCAAGCTTTGCAGTCCCACCCTTTCTTCCCTCACCTTCCATGCCCCGTGGTACAGAGTCAGCCAGTGACGGTAGAACCCATGCAGTTGGGCTTCACGCGTCTCTCTGCGAATGAGAGGGAGTTTAGGAGGAGGGAGAGATTGTGCCTTTATTGTGGCCAGGCAGGTCACTTTTTGAAGTCTTGTCCTACCCATCCAGGAAATGCCCGCACCTTGAGGTCCTGTAGGGGACAGACCTTAGGTGGCGTTGTTTCGTCCCCAGTTATCCTGAAGGATAAGCCCTTGGTTCCGGTTACCCTTTCTTGGTCTGAGTCGTCCATCGAGATGCAGGTTCTAATCGACTCTGGGGCTGCAGGCCTGTTCATAGATGGTGCCTTTGTGTCTCAGCACTCGATTCCACTGCAGCTTCAGGCCCCTCCACTTGCCATTGAGGCTATTGATAGGAGACCTCTACAGCCTGCCCATGTGACTCATGAGACTGCTCCCTTGACCATTACCGTAGGGGCTATTCACCATGAGATAACGCAATTCCAACTCATTTCCTCACCTCATTTCCCGGTGGTTATTGCCTATCCTTGGTTACAGAGGCACAACCCCTCTTTTGATTGGCTTCGTGCTGAGGTTCTTTCCTGGTCACCACAATGCAGTAAGACATGTTTTCAGAAAGTGGCTATGGTCTTGTGCACCTCTTCACTCTCCTCCCTGCTGGAAGAGTACCACAAATTTAGCAATGTCTTTGATAAAGGTCAAGCCAGTAGTCTGCCTCCACATCGGTCTTATGATTGCGCAATTGACCTTCAACCTGGTGCCATACACCCTCGTAACTGGGTTTACCCTTTGTCTGTTTTGGAGGATAAAGCCATGGAGGACTATATTGCCGACGCACTTTCTTAAGGTGCTGGTTTCTTCTTTGTGAAAAAGAAGAGTGGCAAACTGAGAAATTGTTTTGATTATAGGGGTCTCAACCACTTCACAATTAAGAATGGTGATCCGATTCCGTTGATTATGAAGTTATTTGACCGCCTCAAGGGAGCAAAGGTTTTCACAAAGCTTGATCTAAGAGGGGCATACAATCTCGTGAAGATCAAGGAGGGAGATGAAAGGAAAACTGTGTTTAATACCAAGACAGGCCTTTACTAATACCTCGTGATGCCGTTTGGTATTTGCAATGCTCCGGCAGTTTTTCAGGAACTCATCAACGATGTCCTTTGAGATTTGTTGCAGTAATGTGTGGTGGTTTGTCTCGACGATATCCTCATATATTCCAAGTCCCTAGAAAGCCACCACACAGATGTCTGCCGTGTGTGAGAGATAATAACCTGTATTGTAAATTGGTGAAGTGCGCGTACCATCGAGAAGAGGTTAAATTCCTGGGTTATGTCCACTGCTGGTTTTTCAATGTACCCAGAGAAACTATCGGCAGTTCTACAGTGGCCCGACCCTTGTATTTCTGTCCACTACAACATTTTCTTGGCTTTGCCAATCATTATGGGAAGTTTATTCGTAACTTCTTGTCTCTGGTCAAACCCCTGACTGATATGACCAGAAAAGACGGTAACCCACAAAATTGGTCTCCAGTTTCCGTTAAAGCCTTTGAATCTCTCAAGGCTGCCTTTGTTTCAGCTCCAGTGTTGGCACATCCTGATCCCACGTTACCCTTAATCCTCAAAGTTGATGCATATGAGACTGGAGTTGGTGCCCTTCTGTTCCAACGTCCTACCTCTGAGAGCGCTATGCATCCTTGTGGTTACTTTTCCAAGAAATTGTCTCAGTTTATGGTGAATTATGGTTTCCAACCATCCATGTTGCCTGACTCATTTGTTCCTCAGAGAATCCTGCGTTAGAGGAGCATCCTCAGTGATAGGTACAAACTCCATGTTGACTGCAGACGCCTACCTGCGCCATCCTTCCAAGTTGGGGAGAGGGTCTGGTTGTCAACTCGCAATCTCTGACTCACTGAGGCTGACACCATGGTTTATTGGGCCTTTCCATATTTTCCATATGATCAACCCAGTGGCTTACACTTTGGACCTTTCTTCTAATACGCGTATTTCAAATGTATTCCATGTCTCCTAATTAAAACCTTTGGTATGCAAATGCTTCACCACCTCGGTACCACGGCCTCACCTAATTCAGGATGGGAACCAAGAAGAGTATGAAATACAATCTATCACTTACTTCCAAAGGTTCCGTGATACATGCAGTACCTGTTTCATTGGAAAGGGTATGGTCCGGAGGAGTGCTCTTGGTCTCATCCTTTGACATACATGCCCCTGTCCTCCTCCGTGCTTTCCATAGACGTTTTCTCCTCAAACCTGGTGGCCCTCCGAGGGGGGGTCATTGAGGGGGTACTGTCAGGGCTGGGTTCATATCCTGCTCATCAGTCAGACATGCTGGCTATTTAAACTGCCTGGATCAGATCTCCTGTGCCTTTGCCTTGGTCAACATATCCGGATATTCTCTGCTGTGTTTTCCTGTTAAAGACTTTTGCCTGGCTGACTTCCCTTCTGGTTCCTGATTCAGTTTGCTGCTTCTGACTATGCTGATCTCTGGATTCTTGTCTTGTTCCGACTACCCTGGTTACCGAACCCTGGCTATGTTTTGACCACGTTTATTGTTTGTACTATATTACCATGTTATTTAAAAAATAGATTTTTACTGCACTTCTGTCTCAGTCTGATTCATGGTTCCTGACACCTGGCACCCGGTGTCTACAGCATTAGTTGTTGACGGGGCCTGCCGTAGTGTTCCTGTGCTCTGAAGAGCAGCTCGGGTCCATGTTCAAAGATGGCGCCTGGCGGAAGTTACATCACGATGATGCAGGCAAGCTCCTATGCGTTTCCTCCTGATTGGTCATCTTCAGGAAGCTCTCCATTAGTGGTCAACAGATTCTGGTGAGTGCAATTCCATGTGGGGCACTATATGCACAAAATGGACCAAGCACTAAAGTCACTTATTTTAAAGAGCACTTTTTTGGATACAATTTTTTATTGGATATTAATTGTTTTTTGATAATATAGGGTGTGGATAATATTTTATCACTTTTTGCACTTTGTAATATGGTATTATGCAAATTTTTCAAGTTAATCCAGGTGGATGTTTGTGTATTTAGACTAGCGCAGTTGACTATTATTATTGAGTTGCATTTTTGTTGGTACATGTTACAACTGCAGCAGTCATCTCTCACAATATAATTTGTTAGTCACACCACCAACACTTGATATTCTTGGTGCTCGATCACTCTCACATTTTACCATTGCTTCTATTTTGCCCTGGTGCACATGCAACATGAAGTCCTTTGGCACTTATTGAGCAGCCCTCAAGCCTCAGTAGCGAGTAGGCAGTGTTTTCCATACCTATATGCTCACTCAGACCTGACCAGCATGTGAACTGGAACAGTGTGAGATGAAAAATTCCCAGACTTCCCTAATGCTTGAGGTTGATTGTAGCCGTATTAGTGCAATTGTGCCAGAGACAATTGAGTACTGTTTGTGATGCTTTTTTTATTTGCACTACAATTTTTCAGGACAAGCTTTTGGCGTATATCTCCTTCCTCAAGGTCCAAGCAGTACTGATTCAAAACAATTTTAGCCGAATATTAAAAAAAGAAGTGAGAAAAAAAAAAAGAAAGAAAACCTCAGAGGGAAAGGAGAAAGAGGAAAAGCAAACAAATACAAATCAATGTATAAGGCAAATAGTAATGAAGCTAGCTGCAGAGATAGTGAGATAAGACAGGCAGAGTTATAGACTAGGGAGGGGAGGGGGGGTGACAGTCACAGAGGGGGTTGTAAAACTTTAGAATAATGAGTGAGAAAACCTATAGCTAAGTTTAAACCATTATTTTTTGTGTCAAAAAGAATCATTCTTAGTTCAAATGTTTTCCTTTCCTGTGTAGTTCTTAAATTCCCTTTAAGAACTAAAACATTGAGGTTTTCAATAGTGTGGTCCGGTTGTGAAAAATGATGTCCCATCGGTGTGCAGAAATCATCTTCTTTAGGTTCCTTGATGGAATATCTGTGTAATTTCATCCTTCTTTGCAATTTCTGTCCTGTTTCTTCAACAAAGATCCTTTGTTGCACCTATTGCATTGAATGAAGTATACCACATTACTAGAGGTACAGCTGTATGATCCCATGATATTGAAGGTGCCATTTGTGTGTGTGACACTTTTGGATAGATTGATTTGGTTGCACAGTTTGCAACGTTTTTTATTGCAGGGTTTGCTTCCATTATTTGTGACTTCATAATCAGAGTGACGTTTCCTGCTGATTAGTTTTTTTCTGAGATTGGGTGGTTGCCTGAAAGCCAATATTGGGGGTTGTTGGAATATTTCTTTCAGAGTTTCATCTCCTGTTATAATGGGTTGTAAATCTTTGATTATCTTTTTTAACCCTTCTAGTGCTGGGTTGTATGTAGTGACTAGAGGGACACGGTTATTTGTTTTTTTCTCTTTGTATTGGAGGAGATTTTCTCTTCGAGGTTTTAAGGCCATGTTTATGCTGTTGTTGATGGTTTTGTCTTTGTGCCCTTTCTTATAGAAGGAGTCTGCCAGTGTTCTGAGATGTTTATCTGTCCTCTGGGTCTGAACATATTCGGTGGTATCTGATGGCCTGGCTGTGTATGATGGCCCGTTTAGTGTGTTGGGGGTGAAAACTGGAACTATGGAGATAGCTGCATTGGTCAGTCAGTTTTCTGTATATCAAAGTGTGAAGCTTGTCATCCCTGATGTATACGGTAGTGTCTAGGAAGTTGACATGTGCGTTTGAATAATCCATTTTTAGTTTAATAGATCGGTGAAAGGTGTTGATCAATGAGCCAAACTTTTTTAAAATTTTCTTCACCTTCAGTCCATATCATAAAGATATCATCAATATAACGATAATATCTGTATGGCTTATGTTGTATACTCTTCAGGAATTTTTTGCTCCATGTCAGCCATAAATAAATTTGCATATTGGGGTGCCATTTTACTTCCCATAGCAGTACCCATACCCTGGAGATATATGTCATTGTTGAAAGTGAAGTAGTTGTGTGTAAGAATGAATTCCCTGAAGTTCTGAGTCATGTGACCTGTCGTACAGGGAAACCTAGACTCCTAACCAACTCCACGCTGTATCTCATGCTAATGAGAAGTAGTGGTTCTCAATGATCAAGCCGAAGCCTCCCGTCTAAGCAGATAGCCAGACTGCAGCTGTCAGAGCAGATAGGAAACCATGGCCCGGCAGAAGTGTGCTGTTCTGCACTCCTGCTATCTCCTAGAATGAAGGTAAAGCTGCAAGTAGGGAACTACTGGAATGAGGATAAAACTGAATAAAGAACTCCTGTAATGAGAGTAAAACTGTACTAATAGCAAAGCTGAAGCCTGCTCACTATGATGGGACAGGCAGGTGCCCCGGGTGCCTTTCACCTACTTACCAAATTGTCTTGGATTTGCCAAAACAGTCCCGCTGTTTGTTCAGTTGTCCCTTCATGGCTGTGTCCTGGGAATGAGCCACTGGATTTGTGTATGAAATAGTTGTTCATTCATATGCAAATCCCATGCATGTGCTTGTGTGTAGAGAGGGACAGTACCCCCTTAGGAGGTGAAGCCTGTCCTGGTCCACCACTGGAGAGGAAGCAGTGTAACAGCTGGTGAGAGGGAGAGGCAAGATGCTATTCAATATCACACCTTAACTCCAACCCAGACATTTGGAATTGGAAAAAGAGTAATTAAAGGGACTTTAAATGTGCCATAGCAAGACAAGCATACCAAGTAAATAAAATCCAAAATATTATCATTGTTACAATCACTAAAAACACATGGTTAAAATGGTTGAAAAGAACCATATATCATATGCCATATAAGTTTGACCGTAGTAGTTCAAGTATCAACAAGGCATAATGGGCAACACAAATTTTTATAGTTCCAACAAGGCTTAATGGATCAATGCATTTCGTGATCTTGTCGCTTCCTCAGGATCCGTACCTTCAAAAAGCGACAAGTGATATGGCTATACAAAAATGTAATAATTAATGAATGAGATTAATAAAACACAAAGTAATATAAGGAATATCACAATGGAATCTACAAAAGAAAGGAAGGCAAACCAGACCTGAGACCTATATATATAAGAAAATCTATCCAATTACACAGGGTCTA
The DNA here is from genome assembly GCA_018402905.1 of Glandirana rugosa. Taxonomy (NCBI): domain Eukaryota; kingdom Metazoa; phylum Chordata; class Amphibia; order Anura; family Ranidae; genus Glandirana; species Glandirana rugosa. Next base: position 1,333,560 of record BLSH010440097.1, read on the forward strand.
GCTCAACCTATTTAACCACTTCCAGACCGCCTGCTGACAATATGCGGTCCTTTGACGTTAAATACTGGTATTGTGGCAGCAGATAGCTGCCATACCTCTCTAGGGCGTCTGAAAAAAAAATAATGTTTGTGGGTTCTAAGTAATTTTCTAGCCAAAAAATATATATTTTTACTTGTATACAACAAATGTTAGGCTCTTGGTGGCTAAAATACCCACCTATTCAAAATATTTGGGTCTAGTCTGTGTATTTGGGTCTGGTCTGGTTTGCCTTACTTGTCTACTGGTTTGACAGCCCAGCTGCCTGCTATTGTGGTTTTGTTGGTTCTCCTTCTAGGAATTACCTTTGCATTCTCGGGGGTAAGCTGTTGGTCGCTTCCTGGTCTGTCCCCCCAAAGTCCCTAATCTTCTGGTTTGGGTCTGAGTATGGATACGGTTATATGTGGAGGGGTGGCAGTTTTGGATGAGTGTTTGTTTACACATGTGGTGTTAGTTGTGTAGGTTTTCTTTTTTCGTCTTCTTCACTCCTCTGATACTGATGCCATTGTGGTATTCTGTGTTGTATTAAATTCATTCATTAATTGTTATTATATTGTTATTTACATTTTGCTCAGGGTGTCTTAAACTAGCTTGTGACATATTGCACTTTGCCAAATGATATCTTTATTCTTGTTCTTTTTGGTTTGGCAATATACAATATTTTCAGTGTTTAAAGTGTCTAAACAGGGCAGTAGATCATTTTATTTTCTGGGAAAGGGGGGTTCAGCCATAGGCACCCAGAGGAGAATATTAAGGTGGCATGCACAGCACAACACAGTAAAATGGGGTATGTAATGCACACAGTTCAGGGGTAAGGAGAGTGTAACACAAATAATTTAGGGGTACATAACTTACAGGGGTGCAGGGTTGTATAAAGCTCAGAATTCAGGGGTTAGGGGTATGTAAAAAAAATACCCCCCCTCCCCAAATCTCTCTATTCTCTATCAAGCTCCCAGTCCCTCTAGTATCCTGGCCATTTACAGTGACATATTTAAATATGCAGAGACAGGGTGCACAATTATCAAAATATCTAGAAAAAAAGGACTAAACCTGAACATAGTGGCAAACTATATTGAAGGTGAATGTTTGTAATTTTTTTCTGGTCTTTTTCAAGGTGAATTTGCAAGGTTTTGTTAAAAATAGGCCATGGGTAGCCGGGCCCTGCCATGGGGGACATGCATCAATGCATTTTGTTTTAAATACCGTTCAGCGGGTCTTTTACTGTGACTTAAAGGGAAATATTAAAAATACATACTGTATCTCACAAAAGTGAGTACACCCCTCACATTTTTGTAAATATTTAATTATATCTTTTCATGTGACAACACTGAAGAAATGACACTTTGCTACAATGTCAAGTAGTGAATGTACAGCTTGTATAACAGTGTAAATTTGCTCACACACTGCCGGAGCAGCCAGGTGTGCGGATGGGACTTCTCTTCAATTGTGGCTCCTCCCACACCTGCGAATCTGCAGTCCATCCCGCAGTTTTTTGGAGCCGTACAGAGACTTTACAGATCCAATAGATATATATATACCCCTCGGGGGGGGGGGGGACCAAGCCTCACAATTCCGGGGTTCCTTCGGGAGCGAACTCCCCAGGAGAAATTGGGGCAAACCCCTTTCCCCCTCCTTGACGAGAAAATTATTTGGTAAGTCCTGACCTGGATTCCTCCGTCACGCCAATATAGAATCAGCCACACGATACTTCCTACTGTTTCTACACACTGACAAAACTTGCATCTATTTCACATGATCTTTCAAGAGGATACATTTAGACATTGAGAAGTTTAAGTAAATACTTTCTGCAAAAAAAGCTCCTGATGAAAGGCTTGAATCTGAAACGCGTCTGTCTGTTCTCCTTTTGCATAGGACTGCGGAATGTAACCTACTCTTGTACAATACTTAGCAATTGGTTTGTGCAATACATGTTGTGATCATCTTCTCTTTTTAACAGATAATAGACATTTGTAGTAGAGTTTTTATTTATGCATACTCTTTTCACAGTTGTATGCGATTTTATGTGTCGATCGATGTGTATAATAAATATTTAATTTTATATAAAAAAAATGTGTGTTCTGTACCACTACCTTTAAAGTCCCGCAAATAAGGGTTTTTCTCATTACAGTCCAATTGGGATTGGTGGTGGACACAGACAGGCAGTGCATCTCTTGGAGACTTTACATAACACTGAAGAAATTACACTTTGCTACAATGTAAAATAGTGAGTGTACAGCTTGTATAACAGTGTAAATTTGCTGTCCCCTCAAATTAACTCAACATACAGCCATTAATGTCTAAACCACTGGCAACAAAAGTGAATACACCCCTAAGTGAAAATGTCTAAATTGGGCCCAAGTGTCAATATTTTGTGTGGCCACCATTATTTTCCAGCACTGCCTTAACGCTCTTGGGCATGGAGTTCACCAGAGCTTCACAGGTTGCCGCTGGAGTCCTCTTCCACTCCTCCATGATGACATCACAGAGCTGGTGGATATTAGAGACCTTGCACTCCTCCACCTTCCATTTGAGGATGCCCAACAGATGCTTAATAGGGTTTAGGTCTGGAGACATGTTTGCCCAGTCCATCACCTTTACCTTCAACTTCTTTAGCAAGGCAGTGGTTGCCTTGGGGGTGTGTTTGGGGTCGTTATGTTGGAATACTGCCCTCTGGCCCAGTCTCCGAAGGGATGTAATCATGCTCTGCTTCAGTATGTCACAATACATGTTGGCATTCATGGTTCCCTCAATGAATTGTAGCTCCCCAGTGCTGGCAGCACTCATGCAGCCCCAGACCGTGACACTCCCACCATCATGCTTGACTGTAGGCAAGACACACTTGTCTTTGTACTCCTCACCTGGTTGCCGCCACACATGCTTGACACCATCTGAACCAAATAAGTTGATCTTGATCTTATCAGACCGCAGGACATGGTTCAAGTAATCCATGTCCTTGGTCTGCTTGTGTTCAGCAAACTGTTTGTGGGCTTCCTTGTGCATCATCTTTAGAAGATGCTTCCTTCTGGGGCGACAGCCATGCAGACCAATTTGATGCCGTGTGTGGCATATGGTATGAGCACTGACAGGCTGACCCCCCACCCCTTCAACCTCTGCAGCAATGCTGGCAGCACTCATATGTCTATTTCCCAAAGACAACCTCTGGATATGATGCTGAGAACGTGCACTCAACACCTTTGGTTGACTATGGCGTGGCCTGTTCTGAGTGGAACCTGTCCTGCTAAACCACTGTATGGTCTTGGCCACAGTGCTGCAGCTCAGTTTCAGGGTCTTGACGATCTTCTTATAGCCTGGGCAATCTTTATGTAGAGCAACAATTCTTTTTTCAGATCCTCAGAGTTCTTAGCCATGAGGTGCCATGTTGAACTTCCAGTGACCAGTATGAGAGAGTGAGAACGGTAACAACAAATTTAACACACCTGCTCCCCATTCACACCAGAGACCTTATAACACTAACTAGTCACATGACACCGGAGAGGGAAAATGGCTAATTGGGCCCAATTTGGACATCTTCACTTAGGGGTGTAAACTCTTTTGATGGCAGGGGTTTAGACATTAATGGTTGTGTGTTGAGATATTTTGAGGGGACAGCAAATTTGCACTGTTATACAAGCAGTACACTCACTACTTTACATTGTAGCAGTGTCATTTCTTCAGTATTGATGCACGAAAAGATATAATAAAATATTTACAAAAATGTGAGGGGTGTACTCACTTTTGTGAGATACTGTAAATCTGTTGACATGCTTGGGCAATGCTTTGAGCCTGCATGTGAAGTTGCACACCAGTACCAAGTTCTCCCTTTAAGAATGCAGTTTAAAGGAAAAAAAACTACCACTGCTAAATGATAGTTCATCACCTGCTTTACTCTTTTTTTGTAAACAAAGCTTCCAAGTGATCTTGGGTGATGGCAATATTTAGTCTAAGACATCACCCAAGCTCCTGGATTCCAGAGTCTCATCCCCACAATCCTGGCTGATGGATGTGGGGTTCGGTGGGGGGACATAGGGCAAATTTGGAAACTCCCTCTAGAATAAGGGTTCCTAGATATATGCCCTCCCCTATGTGAATTTACAAAAACAATTAAAAAAGTAAATAAAAGCATCCACACCAATAATCATGACCAGCGATATAGGTCTATTGCATCAATTGCAAACAGCGACCACCTGCTAATCAAATTATGAACTCCCACTTGTACTTCTATTGCAAACAACAGTTCCCAACAGCTCCAGGGAACCTCATTGACCAAATTTGTTTATGACCATATTGGTCAATGACGTCACCCTAGATCCCCACCAGCTGGTTTACAATTTGAAACAACCTACCCAGAATCTTTTACTTAGAACCAGTAGTAATACTGTGGCTAAACAATTTACTTTCAGACCAAATGTGTCCATTATGCAGAACAACGAACAGGCTTTGTTTGCATCAAACTCATGGACGACCTTAACCTCATAACTATGTGTTAATGTTAAGCATCTTGTGTGCCTTAGTCTCCCTCAAAAACACATCTGATTTTTATTTTTTGGGGGTATATAATACAGGCAGTTTGGTAGCATTTTACAAGAAACAGGCAGTCTGATGGTCAAGCTAATGGCAGAGGTGCGTTAATATGGTGGCGTTTTTTAAATCTAAATGATACATGTATGTGCAAAGTTGCTAGCAAGGCCTATATAGAATCTTTATTGGAACTGTGCCCCTGATGTAATCCTATTGTTTGGACAATCTCTACATATGTTAACATTGTATGATTTAAGTACAACTCTTGGCCAACAAATTTCCTTTTTAGAATAGATTGGGGAAGGATTTTCTTGCCATCTGTGTCCACATAATGAAGATTTGCCCTTTCTATTTTATCCAGACTATTGTTACAAAGAGAGAAAATACAAAATGTAAACTTGTTATCAGACCTGAATTTTTTTATGATAACAATGGGGACACAAACAGCAAGAAACCCCCTCAAACAGAAGTTAGAACAGTTGCATGGTCTATCCAAGATATAAACAAATACGTTTTTGCTTGAGTCAAATTTAACCATTAACAATTTGTGCTACGAAAAAGCATATTACATTGTGAGGACCGTTTAGATAGTATTATGCAATAGAGGTGATTTTAAATATGAATTTGTAATTATTCACCTTAATTATCCAAACCTGCTAATAAGATTCCTGTCAATGTGGAATACCATCATTTGCAGATAATGCAAATCACTTGTTTAACCACTTCCTACCCGGCCACCGCACATATACGGCCGGGTAGGCGATTCCTCCTTCTGACATGACGTATATATACGTCATTCAGAAGGAGTGGGATCGCGCGGGCGCGTGCACGCGCAGCCGCGCGATCCCGATGCGCGCGTGTCCCCCGGACATGCCGCATCTCAGATCGGCAGGTGGGCAGTGTGTACTGCCCTCCTGATGACATGATGGCTGTGTTCAATAACAGCCATCATGTCATGTAAACTCAGGCTGGGGGGCGGCACAACAATGGAGATCGCGCGGCCGCGTGCCCGCGCAGCGGCGCGATCCCGATGTGCCTGTGTCCCCCAGAGACATGGCAACAAGCTACGTCAGGAGGGCTCTGTGATTGGCCCTCCTGATCACATGACGGCTGTGCCAATCACAGCCGTCATGTAAATGTC
>BLSH010440097.1:1340756-1350939 GCA_018402905.1 Glandirana rugosa
TTTATACAGACAGTTTTCTGTCCGAAGAGAAACTCCTAAGGGATTCGGTTTTACACATTTTCCGTGTTACCGTTCGGTCTTCTCCTTCGTCTTCACCCCGTTGTTTCTGTCTAAACGGGTTATGTAAGCTTGATCTTTTATATATCTAAAATAATACGATTAGAAACAAGACCTGTGTACGAAACATGACAAATGTTTTATGTAAATAACCTTTTTTTTTAATGCGAGTCAAAAAAGAAAAGACACGGTTTCTGATCCAACGACTAAAGGAGTTTCCTCAACCCTTACAATTTACATAATTAACCAGTGTAGCATGACTGAGTAATTGTCATTCAAAATGCAAGAGCACTGAAAGCTAAAAATTGGTCTGGGAAGGAAGGGGGTGAAAGTGCCCAGTATTGAGGTGGTTAAATAATTGAATGGAATTGTCATACAATTAATACATTTAACATTCCCAACTCCTTTGAGGAAATCAGCAACCTAGTCTTTGGCACAGAAAAGAAAAAACTGAGCGTAATTTTTTTTTCCAATAAATGTATTTTGTAAACAGTACAAAGCATGTGTCCAGAACAAAGATTAGCATAATAAAATCTATATATTTTCTAGTTCGAATGTATTGGGCAAATCTGTCTTTGTTGCCCCACTTCTGCTTCCTCTTCTGGCTTGCCATTGTGCCTTTTACACATTTTGGCTTAGGGAATCCTCAAAGAGAAGCCTGTCTTTTGACAGACATATTTGTGCAGAATGTAAGCTTCTTTCACCACATATACATCATGGCACACAGACTGCAGAATCCTCCCATTGTTGTCTAAAATATTTTAGGCACATTCCACCATGACATGCAATGCTGAGGCGGTAATTAAATAAACCTCTTCTGCATGTCCAGGGTACGTCTGGAATAAGGCGGCATAGGGTGTCCAGACAGGTCAAATGTCTCCTCGCTAACAAACACCATGGGCATAGATGGTTTAAAAGTCCCCTGACAGAGGCTGATCAGGAGGCAGCTGCAGCTGATTCTCATGCAGCATTCCACCAAAAGAGACATTTGCAAAAGCCATAGCATTTGAACTGCTGCTATAGGATACCCACATCAATATAACATAAACAATAACTAGCATCAGCCACATCAAAAAGCACCATGAAAAGTATTTTTTTCATTAAAAAAAGATGCTGACACTGCCTTGAGGCATTATAACTTGAATATGCTTTCCATTATTAGGCCCTAACACAATTAGGGAAGTGGCATCATTCTATAAACGCCTATGAAATTTCTGTAGGCTCCTTCATCACGCTCTCACTGGGCGTTTCCTAAATGGCAGCACAAGTATGATGGACAATGTTGCAAGCGGTTGATTTGCCAGCTAGGAAGTTGTAACGTAGGCCAGAATATGACTGGCATGTAGCAAGGTGGCGGTGAAAAATGATTGCACTAAAGACCCAAAGGTGCATCATAAAAGATAACTTCAACCCTTTTCACAGAATGTAACATTAGACCGAAAGCTGCTCTGAGGAGAGGGGAAGTACATGCATGCCCTTGAACCTAATTTCCTAATTCTTGTCCTGGAAATGTGTAGGTACACATACACTTTAGGCATCTGTGGTGTGTTGAACGTTGTTAAGCCAAACTACTGTAATAACAGACATTTTCTTTACAAAGAATACTGAATCCATTTGTGAGCAGCCAGAGACAGGAAGAGGACACAGACCAGAAGTACACTAAAGCAGATTTTTTTAGATGAGAGGACAGCATTAATATTTACCTGGCCTATATCAGCCAGCCACAGAGAGAGTGCCAGTGCACAGAAGAGGTCACCAACAAAGACAGACCTCACCTGGGGTATGTGAGAACATCTTGAAAATATTGATTGACCTTTGCCAGATATGTTATGACATCATGACCAAATCCAACTATTTAGTTCTTAGCTTAGTTGGATTAAGGTTGATGGACTTAGGTAATAATATCATCAGTTAGGTGCAACATTCAATCCACACTCTTTTTCCTGCCATTCAGCAGAAAGCAATATGCCATTGATGCTCCAGAAGTGCTTTATGGGTGGTTTTGTTTCACTGCTGGCCTACAGTCACTTGGCCACCTGTGAACCTTACCAGCACCAACTGCTTGCAGGGAACAGTCCTGCTGCAACAGATGACCTTGACCCATATTCCCCTTTATGCTCCTAGGGGGCATTTTCTCAGTGACCCCAGAAGGAACCAATGCCAGTAACCTAGATCCTGTAACTCTTACTACTATTATAGGTTTGTTCTAATTGCAGCCCTCTTCAGCTAGGTCGGGTGAGGCCAAGACCCCCCCCCCCCCGTGTCCAGAAGACCCCTTATGTCTACTTCAGATTTTAAGTCAGTTTGTGCAGAACAGAAGCAATCTGCTCGCAGAGGCTCCAAGCATGCTCCAGCTTCTGGAGTAACTCTGTCCCTTCTGGACCCTAAGGCTAAGCCCCTATTAGTATCTCTGATAAGGATTCAGTCTACTTTTTGTGAGGGTCTATGTTTTTAAGTAAACTCCATATGACTCCCCTGTAAATCTAACTACATGTTATATAATACCTATCCAGATAGTGAGCAGTGCTTTTGGGGACAAATAATAATTTGGCATTTCACTTGGACTCCTTTGCTTGGGCTATTTCTTTCAGCATTTTGTTGTTGTTTTTTTTAGCAAGGGTCAGAGCCATATTCAAGTACTTTTTTCACATCAGCTGAGCTGAAGCTGTATGATAACCACCATACAGGCCTGCTGTGCAAAAGTTCTGGCGTATCTGGTCATTCCTGTATATTATGACTGCATGTGACAGAGCAAGGAGACCAGCAGTAGAGTATAAATCACAGTGAACCACAGGAGGAACCATTAGGCAGGCAAAGAAACAATGCTTAGGCTTACACTTTTAAAGACACCACAGTGATGTAATTGGCTGACTGTTACCTCATGTGACATTCTACTGCAGTGAATTCATATATGAATGAACAAGTGGACCTCTCTGAATTATGCTTTAGAGACTTTGTTTTGTTTTGTTGTAGTTACCCCTTAAAATTTTCTTTGTTTCAAATATGCACTCATGTGAAAAATTGAGATAACATTCTGGAAGTCTAAGGTTCAGGCATACAGCCAGGAGTGATCTTGTCTGTCTATTAGAACTGTATTGTTTCAGCCAGATGTAACGTTGTCTAACCTTATCTCTTAACAATGTAAAAGTCTTTGTTGATCATAGAATAAATTAGAAAACTTTCTACCATCATTGCGTGTGTGAATTCTCCCTTTGTATGCAGTTCAGTCTCCTTTATATTATTGTATACAGCAGACAGTCTCACTTTAACAACAAGCTAAAAGAGGGAAGGCTAGCAATGGGAAATGGAGGACATGTGTAGACTGAGTAGGACAGAAGCTAACTAGTTGCTAATGTGTTTCTTAGTGTGTGGGAATGGAGAAGACATTTGTACTTTGGCATTGCTGCAACTGGCAGTATATTACTAATAGTCTTCCTTTATATTTCTACAGATGCTTTTGCATTAGTACCAGTCTACCAGTTTATGACAAAAACTGGCCACTCCAGCCAAAACTTTTTTTTTGTATAAATTTGGGCTTTAGTACTATTTAAATATGAAGAGTATGCTTATATTCATTAAAGTGTCATTCAGTTTGTCCATCACGGGCATAAACATTTCCAAAACTTTAGGGAGGCTTTATAATTCCCCTGGAAAACTATTTCTACCATACAGCAATGTCAAGTCTGTCTTTTAATCACTGCCCAGTGACTCAGGCAGTCATAACTAGCCAACTTTAGCTAGGGCAAAAGCTGAAAGAGCAACTACTACAAGACCTTCCACTAACAATATAAGGAAGGAATGGCGGGTGCTGTATCAGCTTATACAGTCATGGACAGTGACCTTGCTTTGACCTTGACAGTGAGGCCAAAGGAAATATAGGATCCTGTTTAAAAAAAATGGTTCTTAATCCTGTCCTTAAGCATTTTTAAGGAACATGAAACACTGAAGAAATCACCTTTCTCTTAAAGAACACAAGCCTTCTGTTCAGCCTTTCAGTTTTACAGGCACTTTACCTGTACTGAAATGGCTAACTCTGATTTCACTGCATACAGTGGGCTTCTTACAGTGTGCATTAGAAGTTGCAGCAAGTCAGACAGAGCCCACCTCATTTTCTTACTGTCCCTGGCCCGCCCCCTATATTTGTATCTCAGTTCTTTCAAACATGGAGGCTTGGCATCACATATGGGCATTACCTTGGGTGGTGTGCATGCATTTACAGTTTGATTAGGAACACCCTCTAGACCAGGGTTATGCAATTAGCAGACCTCCAGCTGTTGCAGAACTACAATTCCCATGAGACATAGCAAGACTCTGACATCCACAAGCATGACACCCAGAGGCAGAGGCATGATGGGACTTGTAGGTTTGCAACAGCTGGAGGTCCGCTAATTGCATATCCCTGCTCTAGACTGATATCTACCTATCAAGGCCTTTTATTATTTGCATAACTTTTCTCAAGAGCCAGCCCATTAATTGCATCAAGGCTAATAACTCTTGAGAGGAGTACTGAGGTAGGGTGCTGCGATATTTTCAGGATGCGGGCCCCTGCCATTAGCTATGATCTGCCTGCACTGCATAGAGAGGCAAAGGGACCCAGTGACTGGGTCTATAATAAAGTACAGTTGTGCTCATAAGTTTACATACTCTGGCAGAATTTATGATTTCTTGGCCATTTTTCAGAGAATGTGAATGATAACACAAAAACATTTCTTTCACTCATGGTTAGTGTTTGGCTGAAGTCATTTATTAACAATCAACTGTGATTACTCTTTTTAAATCATAATGATAACAGAAACTAGCCAAATGACCCTGATCAAAAGTGTACATATCCTGGTGATTTTGGCCTGATAACAAGCACATAAGTTGACACAAAGGGGTTTGAATGGCTATTAAAGGTAACCATCCTCACCTGTGATCTGTTTGCTTGTAATTTGTGTGTGTGTATAAAAGTCAATGAGTTTCTGGACTCCTGACAGACCCTTGTATCTTTCATCCAGTGCTGCACTGACGTTTCTGGATTCTGAGTCATGGGGAAAGCAAAAGAATTGTCAAAAGTTCTGCGGGAAAAGGTAGTTGAACTGTATAAAACAGGAAAGGGATATAAAAAGATATCCAAGGAATTGAGAATGCCAATCAGCAGTGTTCAAAATCTAATCAAGAAGAGGAAAATTAGGGGTTATGTTGAAACAAAACCACGGTAAGGTAGACCATCTAAAATTTCAGCCACAACTGCCTGGAAAATTGTTCGGGATGCAAAGAAAAACCCACAAATAACTTCAGGTGAAATACAGGACATGTGGTGTGGCTGTTTCAAGATGCACAATAAGGAGGCACTTGAAGAAAGATTACTATGCAAATGCCACAAAGTATCTCACTTACAATACGCCAAACAGCATAGAGACAAGCCTCAAACCTTCTGGCACAAAGTGATTTGGAGTGATGAGACCAAACTTGAGCTTTTTGGCCACAACCATAAACGCTACATTTAGAGATGAGTCAACAAGGCCTGTGAAACACGGAGGTGGATCACTGATGTTTTGGGGATATGTGTGCTACAAAGGCACAGGAAATTTGGTCAAAATTGATGGCAAGATGAATGCAGTATTTTATCAAAAAATAATGGAGGAACCTTTGCATTCATCAGCCAGGAAGCTGCGCATGAGACGTACTTGGACATTCCAACATGACAATGATCCAAAACACAAGGCCAAGTAGACCGGTCATTGGCTACAGCAGAATAAAGTGAAGGTTCTGGAGTGGCCATCTCAGTCTCCTGACCTCAATAACATTGAGCCACTCTGGGGAGATATCAAGCATGCAGTTCATGCAAGACAGCCCAAGAATTTCCAGGAACTGGAGGCTTTTTGCCAAGAGGAATGGGCAGCTTTATCATCTGAGAAGATAAAGAGCCTCATCCACAAATACCACAAAAGACTTCAAGATGTCATTGATGTTAAAGGGAGCAATACACGTTATTAAGAACTGGGGTATGTAAACTTTTGATCAGGGTCATTTGGGTAGTTTCAGTTGTCATTATGATTCAAAAAGAGTAAACACAATTGATTGATAATAAATGGCTTCAGCCCAACACTAACCATGAGTGAAAGAAAAGTTTTTGTTTTCTCATTCATATTTTCTGAAAAATGACCAAGAAATCATAAATTCTGCCAGGGTATGTAAACTTATGAGCACAACTGTATGTAAGGTTTTATTTAGAAATGTTACTATCACATTGATAAGAGGTAGAAAGGAGGCACCAGGGAAGGCAAAACATAAGCAGGTTAAATATCAGCTTAATGGCAAACAATTTGTTTCTATGATAAATGCATTCTGTAATGCATCAGTGCAGCAGTACATTTTAATAGTCACAGAGACATACCTTTGTGCAAACACTGCATATCAGCACGCACAGTGTATGCATTACTTCCAAATATCGGTTGGCCCCAGTTTGTGTCTATCAAGACTAAAGGTCCATTGGCTCTGGGGCATAGCATTAAGGCAGCACATTAAAATGAATGGGCTGACAACGCACCAGAACTGACAAAAAAAACCTTGACCCCTTTTCTAATACATAGCACCTTAATGCTTTGGAGTGCCTTTAAAAATGAATGGCACCACAATGTGTGTTAATGTGCATTGTGAAAATGTGTAATTTACTGCAATGAATGCAAATGACAACTGTAATCCCTTTGCCTCTGTGGAAGACATCTAACAAAGAATATCTTTCAAATACAGTTATGGAATCATAGCTAAAATAATCAGCTTGCTATTTGTAGGGACTGTTAAAAAGCAGTGGTGAGGGATTTTTCTTATGTTAATTTTTCTTTTTTACTGAATTTTATTTACCACAATAAGTAAGAACCTAATTTAACCAGAGAAGCAATGATAACCATCACATTGAAGAAGTTACAAGACAAATTAGCTGCAAACAACTAAATATGTTGATAGGTAGTAAAACACGGCAAACAATATGCTACAAAGGAGGAAGGCAGGAAAGATTGTCATTGTTTGCTCAATTATGGTTTTAGCATATTTTGGACAGTTTATTTTTGCATCTTCTACCTCTAACTAGTTTACAATAGATTGCTTATATTTCTGTCGCAGACAGAAATTAAAACCTGAGGATATACCGTGGAGAAAATAATTATTTAATCCCCTGCAGATTTTGTAAGTTTGCCCACTTCTAAAGAAATGTAGGGTCTACAATTTTTCATAGGTGTATTTTAAATGATAGATACAAAATTTCAACCAAAAATCCAGAAAAAAACACATACCGTATATACTCGAGTATAAGCCGTCTCGAATATAAGCCGAGGCACCTAATTTTACCACAAAAAACTGGGAAAAGTTATTGACCCGAGTATAAGCCTAGGGTGGCAAATGCAGCAGCCAGAACACAGGAATTGTAGCCAGAACACAGGGACAGGGAGCCAGAACACAGGAATTGTAGCCAGAACTCAGGGATTGTAGCCAGGACACAGAGACTGTAGCGAGAACACAGGTATTGTAGCCAGGACACATGGATTTTATCCAGGACACAGAGACTGTAGCCAGAACACAGGGACAGGGAGCCAGAACACAGGAATTGTAGCCAGAACACAGGGACAGGGAGCCAGAACTCAGGGATTGTAGCCAGGACACAGAGACTGTAGCCAGAACACAGGTATTGTAGCCAGGACACAGACTTTAGCCAGAACACAGGTATTGTAGCCAGGACACAGGGATTTTAGCCAGGACACAGACTGTAGCCAGAACACATAAGGGATGAGTAAGGTAGATTCACATTAAACAGAGCTGTGCTGCTTCTAAGAGCCGTTCTGTGCTTTGTAAGTGTGACTTATCACATTGGAATGCTGAGAATGCTGAGAGAGAGCTGCAGCTCTTCACTGAGATCAGGAGGTGGGCGGGACTGAACAGCTAACATCAGTTTGTCCCGCCCACCTCCCGACATCAAGCTGAGAATCTGACACCTCTCTCAGCATTCTCTGCATTCCAATGTGTTTAATCACACTTACAAAGCACAGAACGGCTCTTAGAAGCAGCACGGCTCTGTTTAATGTGAATCTACTCATCACCCACAGACACTGACTCGAGTATAAGCCGAGGGGGTCTTTTTCAGCACAAAAAATGTGCTGAAAAACTCGGCTTATACTGGAGTATATACGGTAATACAAATGTTATAAACTGAGTTGCAGTTCAGTGAGTAAAATAAGTATTTGATCTGGCTCGCACAGACTGGCTACAGTATGTGCTCATGTGGTACACAGATCAGTCCTGTCAATTTAAGAAGGTGCTCCTAACAACAACTCGCTATGTGTATAAAAGGCACCTGTTCACAGAATCTCTTTCTTCCATTACTGTTGAACTGTCAAACGACATCAGGGACAAGATTGTAGACCTGCACAAGGCTGCATAAGGCTGGAATGGGCTACAAGACCATCAGCAAGAAGGTTGGTGAATAGCAGACAACTGTTGGAGCGATTATTCGCAAATGGAAGAAATACAAGATAACCATCAATTGCCCTCAGTCTGGAGCTCCATGCAAGATTTCGCCTCATGGGGTAAGGATGATTATGAGAGAAGTGAGGGATCAACCCAGAACTACACGGGAGGAGTTTGTCCCAACTGTCTCAAGACAGTTGGGACTACAGTCACCAAACAAACCATTGGTAACACAATACACCGCCATGGATGGTAATCCTGCAGCACCTGCAAGATCCCCCTCTTCAAGAAGACACATGTACAGGCCCGTCTGAAGCTTGTTAATAAACATCTAAATGATTCAGACGAATTAGGAGAAAGTGCCGCGGTCAGATGAGACCAAAATTGAGCTCTTTGTCATTAACTCGACTTTGGCATTAACTGTAAATCTTGGATGAGAATCTTCTTCTCTCAGCCAGAACACTGAAGATGGGTCTTCCAGCATGACAATGACCCGAAAACATACCACCAAGGCAACAAAGGAGTGGCTCAAGAATAAGCACATGAAGGTCATGGAGTGGCCTAACCAGTGTCCAGACCTTAATCCTATAGAAAATTTACGGAGCAAGCTAAATCTTCTAGTTGCCAAGCGACAGATAAGAAACTAAGGATTTAGAGAAGATCTGTAAAGAAGAGCGGACTAAAATCCCTGCTGAGATGTGTGCAAACCTGTTAACCAACTACAAGAATCATCTTGGAAGTCAAGCGCTGACCCATTTTTGGGAAAAACATAAAAAAAAGAAAAGGCAATATTTCACAAATATAAAGTCCAATAATCCTTCAACAATCGTCCATTTGAAGAAATCCAATAAACCATGTGCATCAACATAAGTTCCAATTTCTTCTATGGGAAAATGTGAAAATAGATGGCCACTCACCAGATGGTTTGACCTCCTTTTTACGGGAAGGTCAAAATGCGCCTCTGGAACCACTGTTCCTAAAAAAGGGGAGGTGGATGTTTTTCCTCTACTTTCTCCGGTGCTCGTTCCGCTAATGAAGAAAAAAGGACTCCACCAGGGACACAGATGAAAGGATCATTGTGTAGTATTTATTTGCAAATAAGTGGTAAAAACAATTTAAAAGTTTACACTCACATTTCCATGTGCCTCAACCTGGCACTAGGTTGACCAACGTATAGCTCGTGAGCCTGTGCGGCAAACAGCTGTTGTTTCGAATATAGCGTGTCAAATCGTCCGTTTGTTGTATGGCGTTCGCATGCCAACGTCCGGAAGTGCACGAAAGAACGTCTTCTACGTACGTTTCGCCGTCTTGGCGTCTTCAGGAAATGACGTAATTCTTCTTCCGGTTTTCGTTTTTATACTCTAGTGTTGTATTTGATTGGTTGTCCCTCCAATAGGGAAACACTCAATCAGTTCAACTTAATTTATTTTGTTTTATACTAAATTTGTTTGTATATGCATGCACCCAGGCTCACGGCTTGCGCTGTTCAAACCTAGCATATCATTCAAACTAAAACATTTTAAATGCAGTTTAAGAATACATGTAATTTAGGAGTTCTAGTCCTCAGATAGATACCCCCTAGTGGCCATCTTATCAAACTGCCCAAATGTTCCAAAAAATTGTAAAAATGCATATAAAATAAAACATATATTAAGAAAATTAAGAAATTAGTTAATAGTCTGTT
>BLSH010440097.1:1350949-1363469 GCA_018402905.1 Glandirana rugosa
AATCGAACGAGGCATTTAAAAGATATCCTAATTCCAGACATCTAAATGATTCAGACGAATTAGGAGAAAGTGCCGCGGTCAGATGAGACCAAAATTGAGCTCTTTGTCATTAACTCGACTTTGGCATTAACTGTAAATCTTGGATGAGAATCTTCTTCTCTCAGCCAGAACACTGAAGATGGGTCTTCCAGCATGACAATGACCCGAAAACATACCACCAAGGCAACAAAGGAGTGGCTCAAGAATAAGCACATGAAGGTCATGGAGTGGCCTAACCAGTGTCCAGACCTTAATCCTATAGAAAATTTACGGAGCAAGCTAAATCTTCTAGTTGCCAAGCGACAGATAAGAAACTAAGGATTTAGAGAAGATCTGTAAAGAAGAGCGGACTAAAATCCCTGCTGAGATGTGTGCAAACCTGTTAACCAACTACAAGAATCATCTTACCTCTGTGCTTGCCAACAAGGACTAA
Source organism: Glandirana rugosa (assembly GCA_018402905.1). Taxonomy (NCBI): domain Eukaryota; kingdom Metazoa; phylum Chordata; class Amphibia; order Anura; family Ranidae; genus Glandirana; species Glandirana rugosa. The sequence continues at coordinate 1,351,422 of BLSH010440097.1, forward strand.
CTCATGTTTTGCTCAGGGATCAAATACTTATTTTACTCACTGAACTGCAACTCAATTTATAACATTTATATAATTTTTCTTCTGGATTTTTGGTTGATATTTTGTCCCTATCATTTATAATACACCTATGATAAAAATCATAGATCCTTCATTTCTCTGTAAGTGGGCAAACTTACAAAATCTACAAGGGATCAAATAATTATTTTCCCCACTGTGTGTGTATATGTGTATATATATATATATATATATATATATATATATATATATATATATTTTGTGTGGCCACCATTATTTTCCAGCACTGCCTTAACCCTCTTGGGCATACAGTTCACCAGAGCTTCACAGGTTGCCACTGGAGTCCTCTTTCACTCCTCCATGATGACATCATGGAGCTGGTGGATGTTAGAGACTTTGCACTCCTCCACCTTCCATTTGAGGATGCCCCACAGATACTCAATAGGGTTTAGATCTGGAGACATGCTTGACCAGTCCATCACCTTTACCCTCTGCTTCTTTAGTAAGGCAGTGGTCATCTTGGGGGTGTGTTTGGGGTCGTTATGTTGGAATACTGCCCTCCAGCCCAGTGTTCAAAGGGAGGGAATCATCATCTGCTTCAGTATGTAATAGTGCATGTTGGCATTCATGGTTCCCTGAATGAACTATAGCTGCCCAGTGCCGGCAGCACTCATGCAGCCCCAGACCATGACACCCCCACCTCCATGCTTGACTGTAGGCAAGACACACTTGCCTCAGTACTCCTCACCTGGTTGCCGCCACACATGCTTGACAACATCTGAACCAAATAAGTTTATCTTGGTTTCATCAGACCACAGGACATGGCTCCAGTAATCCGTGTCCTTAGTCTGCTTGTCTTCAGCAAACTGTTTGCAGGCTTTCCTGTGCATCATTTGTAGAAGATGCTTCCTTCTGGGACGACAGCCATGCAGACCAATTTGATGCAGTGTGTGGTTTATGGTCTGAGCACTGACAGGCTGACCCACCACCCCTTCAACCTCTGCAGCAATGCTGGCAGCACTCATACGTCTATTTCCCAAAGACAACCTCTGGATATGACGCTGAGCATGTGCACTCAACTTCTTTGGTTGACCATGGCAAAGCCTGTTCTGAGTGGAACCTGTCCTGTTAAACTGCTGTATGGTCTTGGCCACCGTGCTGCAGCTCAGTTTCAGGGTCTTGGCAATCTTCTTATAGCCTAGGCCATCTTTATTTAGAGTAGCAATTCTTTTTTTCAGACCCCCAGAGAATTCTTTGCCATAAGGTGCCATGTTGAAATTCAAGTGACCAGTATGAGAGAGTGAGAGCGATAAAACCAAATTTAACAAACCTGCTCCCCATTCACACCTGAGACCTTGTAACACTAACGAGGCACATAACACCGGGGAGGGAAAATGGCTAATTGGGCCCAATTTGGACATTTTTACTTAGGGGTGTACTCACTTTTGTTGCCAGTGGTTTAGACATTAATGGCTGTGTGTTGAGTTATTTTGAGGGGACAGCAAATCTACACTGTTATACAAGTGGTACACTCACTTTACATTGTAGCAAAGTGTAATTTCTTCAGTGTTGTCACATGAAAAGATATAATAAAATATTTACAAAAATGTAAGGGGTGTACTCACTTTTGTGAGATACTGTATATATGAAGCCCTGTATAGCACCAGTTGACAGTACTATCCTATCTACTATCTAAATCAACAGCAGTGACACTTAAAGCAGAATTCCTGTCTAACATTATGTTTAAAAATATTCCTTCTCCTATCCTGCTACCTATCCAGCGTAAAAAAAAAAGTTGCGTTTACTTACCTAATTTTAGTCCACTCTGGTCGCATGATCCACCGATCTGGCTCCCCTGTATCAGTCAGCAGCAGCTGTAGGGGGGGAAGAGGGAGCACAAACAACAACTGGGACATGGAAGCCTATGAGTGAAGTCACGGCTCCCAGAATTTTAAGCCATTGACGTTGCTCCCTTATCTTCCCTGTAGCCACCGCTGACTCACACAGGGGATCGTGTGACTGGACTGGAGTGGACAAAAATTGGTAAGTATACCTATCTTTTTTATAGAGGTTAGGCAACATAGGTAACAGAAGTAGGATGGGGACATTTTTAAACATATTCTTATGAAGGAATTCTACTTTAAGTCACTCTTTTAATCCAGTCTTGTAGTTGTCACACACAAATAGAGGGCTTGATAAGAAAATAGATGATCAATTTAGAGTTAAATATAACATCTGCCACTTGCGTTGAGACTAAAGTATATAATTCCATCTCCCCACTGAAGATGTACAGATATAGAAGTGTATCAGGCAGGGGAGATGCTCAACTCTCTAAGATTAACGCAAAGAGCCCACCACCCAGCATCATGTCATCTCAACATGGCATACAATCAAGGTACCTTGCAAATATCAACATTCCAGTTGAATACAGATCTGTTGAGATCCTATTTACTGTGGCACATAATTCTAACCACAAATACATCATGCTTTTAAGTGGACAGGCTGTTACTGCTGTTTTCACAGCCATTTCTGACAGAAATTCTCTAACAGACTGATTAACATTTTGTCTAAGCCAGTAAATAGGCAATCTGTAAATGTCCTGCTGTTGTAAAGCTAAAGGTCCAGCATGCCCTTCAAAAGTGTATATCCAGCCATAATGCTGGAGGTAAACCTTGGATGTAGTTCCACAGCAGTAGTTCTGGCAGAGAGAGCTGTGTGCAAAGCAGAAAAGGAATCAAAGTATTCCCAGCAGTCCTAAGCAACAGGAAGTTGAAAGGAATCCATACAGTGCTCATGTTTGAAATAAAATTATCAAAATAATAAGAAAATACAGACAGGAAAATATACTAATTTAGGATAATTACATAGCAAAACCATAAGGATTTTTTTAGTTTTGGCTTTGCTCACAGTCTCAAAAATACACTAAAATCTTCTTCAATAGAGGAACCAAGCATCTACTTTCCATATCTTTCTCGTGCTGAATGTATTTTCCCTGGTGAACCAAAGTAGCACATTAAGGCCTCATGCACACTGGTTTATTGTAAACACTGTTAAGCAGAGTTTAGCAGAATTTGTGTTTGGGAAAATTTTCATTTATTCTGGCTACTGAAATTAATAAATGCTGAAGTGCCTAGTGTTTAGGTGCGTTTAGCAGCGTCAATCGTTTTTTCTGCCAGAACTCTGCTGCGCTCCTGGACGCAGTGGCATTGGGTTTTCTTTCCTTGCCTCTACAGCCTCCTGCCACTAAACACTGCTAAAAGCCTATGTGTGCATGGGCACATAGGCTAAAATGCAGGGGAGTTTAGAGGCAGGAAAAACAAAATTTCCAGACACCCCTAGGAGCAGCTGTAAAAAAAAAAAGTCCAGTGTGCATGAGACCTACGTCTGACAAGGAAAGAAATACACTTTGGCACATGCGCAGTTTTGCCCATTCAGTTAAACAATTTAATAGACATTATGTACATTTTAATCCAAGGGGTACCTGATACTTTTTGCGATACAGTACTTAATATTCAAAAACGCATCCTGTATAAATCAATAAATACATTTATCATTTTCTTTTTTTCCTTCATAAAATAGATTAAATTTCTGCTATAAAAAATCATTTGGCATATTTGAAATAACGTCTAGGCTGGAATACATATTCTTGTGGTTCCTGTTCATGCAAAGCTTGCAGCATGCAGCACAGATGCCCAAGCTTGCCCGTAAATGCCAGGGTTCCAGCACCAAATTCAGTGTGCCTGCATAGATATTTTCTTCTACTGTGGAAAGTCATGATTTAATTTTCCATAACTGTGAAAAGAAGGCAAAAGTGAGAGAAATAACTGTTATCTGGATTGCAAAGTATTGTACACAACATAGCAGAAAATATTATTTGATTATTTAATTAATAAAATCATTTTTATAAACACAGTAACAAAATTATAATGCATAATACATCAAATGGGTGGAGAAAATGCAAAGATTTGAACAGTAAATTGATTTGTATCTTTGCAAGCATCCATAACAGCATCAGGTTAGTCTACCTTCTTTACTCAATCATTAAGGCTCCATGCACACATCTGGTCTCTTGGGAGTAAAAAAAGCTCATATAAAGCATTTTTTGTACAAAGTTTAGACGAGTTTAGAAGAGTTTTACGTTTTTTCTGCCAGTAGGCTCCAATCAGAAATGCGAACCAGAAGGGTTTTTTCCTGCCTCAAAATATGCCTTTAACCACTTGCTGACCGCCGACCGCAGTCTGACAGCGACAGAGTGGCTCGTTATCGCAAACCACCGTCATATGACGGCGGCTGCGATAACTAGTGCTGTGAGCCCGCGCCCACTGTGTCGGGGGGGCCAGGGAGTGGGTGCGGCAGACTTGATCGCCGCCGGCTACCCGCGATGGCCCCCCCACAGTGAGAGAATGGAGGTCCGTGTAAGTAAACATGGATCTCCATTCTCATAGAGGCGAAAGGGCGATGATCACAGTCTTCCTGTATATGGAAGCCGTGATCATCTTCTTTCCCTAGCCAGCGCAGCCCACACACAGTTAGAACACACCCAAGGAACACAGTTAACCCCGTAGAGCGCTCCCTGCATGTTAACCCCTTCACTGCCAATGGCATTTACACAGTAATCAGTGCATTTTTATAGTACTGATCGCTGTATAAATGCCAATGGTCCCAAAAAAGTGTCAAAATGGTCCGTCATGTCCGCTGCAATATCGCAGTACTGCTAAAAATCGCAGATCACAGCCATTACTAGTAAAAAATAAAAAAAAAATAAAAAACCCCAGAAATTAATTCTCATCATCCGTAAACATGGCAACTTTTCTGCAAACCAATTAATAAACGCTGAATGTGATTTTTTTAACCAAAAATATGAGGAAGAATATCAATCAGCCAAAACCGATGGAAAAAAATGTTCCTTTATTTTTTTTTTTTTGGATTTGTATTTTAGCAAAAAGTCGCTCTTCTTTTGTTTATAGCAGCGATCAGAAAGGACACAGAGGCGATCAAATACCACCAAAAGAAAGCTCTATTTGTGGGAAAAAAGGACACAAATTTCGTTTGGGTACAAGGTCGCACGACCGCGCAATTGTCAGTTAAAGCAACGCAGTGCCGAATCACAATCCTTCCGGGGCTGAAGTGGTTAATCTTCCTAATTGCAAGGACACATAGGATAACATTGAGTTGCTTTTACAGGCACAACACAAAACTCCAGTAGAAGCAATATTTTTTTAAGCCAGTGTGCATGGAGCCCTAGAAACAATGCACCCATAGGACAGTATTAGCCTAAAGCGGATATAAACTGTATCTGAGCCCTACAAATTGAAAATGCTTCTTAATTCATTATTAATATTCAAAGCAAACTCCCCATCCATCCAGGACTCTATGCTTTATTTTGTTGAGAAATCACTTTCAAAAATACTCCACTAGCATTTCTAGCCGTGGCCATCTTGATTAAGAGCAGGTGATTCATGTAGCATTTACTTCCTGCAATCCATCTTCCATTAGTTCAGGCATGCAGGCAGGAGGGTGTGTTTAGCTGGGAAAGTCCCTCTTCCCCTCCTCCAGATGAAAGAAACAAAATGAAGACTCCTGGGATGTATAACATAATTTTGGCCTAAGCCAGAAACCAGGAAGTAACAGAAGAAATGTAAAAATAATACAAAGAAAAAAAAAAAAAAGCTAAAGGCTAAGTTCATCTTCCAGATAATGTTACATATTGCACCCATATATTTAGGGTGTAACATGCTCCAGGACATCCCCCTGTCCCCCAACCCCCCATATGACAGCGGGTGGGGGTTCCTCTTTTGCACCCACGTTCCCATTCAAAATCAGTGGCCCACACAGCCGTGTCATTCATTAACAGTAATTTGTGAATGAAGAAACTACAAGTTCCGTCTTCCACTGCAGCAGATGGCTTTAGTTCTCAATGAACTACAAGGACATTATGATCGCCCTAAGCTAGGTTAAGTGTCTGTAGAAGCCTGACATTACACCCACGATCCATTGATCGCTGGTGCAATGCTTTGCAGGCTCCTGAGGGGAGAAAATACAAAATTACCGTTTTTTTTAAAAGGATTAGGTATTGTTGATTGAGAGAGTTTAATAACACTTTAATTTTATTGGGACAGTACAGAGTGAGGGAATCACACAACAATTTTCCAGCCCACCTGATCAATGCCACTATAGTAAAGATTAAGCTAATGTAAATGAGATAAATTGTAGCACAGATCTCTCAGAATCATTAAAGCTGAACTTTCAGCAAACAACTAAACACAGATGAAAAACATGTATAGGAGCAGTGTTATTTGTCAAAGGGTTTGCATACCTGTCCATCCAGTCATAAGAATTACAAATCTTATGTCGCAAATTGTCACTGAAGAGTGAAGGAGCAGTAAAGTTCACTTTTATCACTTATTTCCTCCTGTCAGTAAATTTTTTGTCAGCACATGTGTTTGCAGTATATCTGATTGGCTCCTAGTGCTGCCCCTGCCCGTCTGGACTTAAAGCGGAGCTCCACCCAAAAGGGGAAGCTCTGCTTATCTGCCCCCCCCCCTACCTCCGCTGCCACATTTGGCACCTTTCGGGGGGAGAGGGGAATGGGTACCTGGCTTTGACAGGTACCCGTCCCACCTCTTGGAAGTTTGGCCCCCTCCTCCTTCCCCCGCTGCTGGACCATTCAGAAAGCGCAGCGCTCTTCGTGCATGTGCAGTAGGGAACCGGATGTGAAGCCGCAATGCTTCACTGACGGCTTCCCTTACAGGCAATGGCGGCGGCAGCACCCGACAGCCGATGGAAACATTGGCCGGGTTGCCGACATCGCTGGATTCTAGGACAGTTAAGTGTCCTAATATTAAGTCAGTATTTGTAGCTGCTGACTTCATATTTTTTGTGGGGGGGCTGGACCTCCTCTTTAAGTACTGATGTACAGGGGATTACAGGAGGCTGATGTCAAATGAAATTTAGGCACTTATACTAGCTGTCAAAAATACATATCCTCATGTTTTAATTAATACATAAATATACCAACTGATGTCATGTTATAACTGCCTTGTGTTTAGGTTTAGGGGATATTCTTGTCAAGCAAACTACCCTTCCTTGTTTAGGGATCTCTTCAATCTTCTCACGTCCACATTTCTTGGCTCGGCAGCATTCATGTCCTTCGCATGATATGTCCCCCAAAACTCCTTTATTATTTCAGGGTCTTGCCAATCCTTATATCGAATCATATACTTTGCATTTAACAACGCAAGCTACTTTGCCTGATTTGTTTGCGCCACAGGCTGAAATGACCTGCTTCCGTGTTATATCGGCAGAGTGGCGGTTCATCTGGTGGTACTCAACCTTAAAACTTACATCATGGCACAAATCCTCCCCCTTGTCTCTCTTCACGCTACTCTCGACATGCCTATCTGGGTACATTAGGAGATCTTGGAATGTTTGCCCCCTTTCCATCTATAACCTTCTCTGGACCCTGCCACATTGTAGACCTATCATTTTGGATCCAACACTGCAACATGCGCTATGTGTCTGGTACTGTCATATTTTTCACTTGCTTGACCTCTCCCCATCTGCCCCTATCAGGGATCTTGCACACCTCCTTATATCCTCCTGCATGTGACAACTCGCTGGTGTTTCCCTGGTGGCAAGACAAGGGAACTAGGTACGTTTATAAATATTTGGCACTTGAGGGTATCAAATTCTCTGATTACTTACAAGAACATTGGCAACTTCCGGCAGATGAGATCTTACGATATGTACAAATACGCCACTATATTCATGCTCTTAAATGCCAGTCCAAATCCCCAGTGCAAAGTGACTAACTCCATTTGAGAACTATGATGTACAGGGGATTACAGGAGGCTGATGTCAAATGAAATTTAGGCACTTATACTAGCTGTCAAAAATACATATCCTCATGTTTTAATTAATACATAAATATACCAACTGATGTCATGTTATAACTGCCTTGTGTTTAGGTTTAGGGGATATTCTTGTCGAGCAAACTACCCTTCCTTGTTTAGGGATCTCTTCAATCTTCTCACGTCCACATTTCTTGGCTCGGCAGCATTCATGTCCTTCGCATGATATGTCCCCCAAAACTCCTTTATTATTTCAGGGTCTTGCCAATCCTTATATCGAATCATATACTTTGCATTTAACAATGCAAGCTACTTTGCCTGATTTGTTTGCGCCACAGGCTGAAATGACCTGCTTCCGTGTTATATCGGCAGAGTGGCGGTTCATCTGGTGGTACTCAACCTTAAAACTTACATCATGGCACAAATCCTCCCCCTTGTCTCTCTTCACGCTACTCTCGACATGCCTATCTGGGTACATTAGGAGATCTTGGAATGTTTGCCCCCTTTCCATCTATAACCTTCTCTGGACCCTGCCACATTATAGACCTATCATTTTGGATCCAACACTGCAACATGCGCTTTGTGTCTGGTACTGTCATATTTTTCACTTGCTTGACCTCTCCCCATCTGCCCCTATCAGGGATCTTGCACACCTCCTTATATCCTCCTGCATGTGACAACTCGCTGGCGTTTCGCTGGTGGCAAGACAAGGGAACTAGGTACGTTTATAAATATTTGGCACTTGAGGGTATCAAATTCTCTGATTACTTACAAGAACATTGGCAACTTCCGGCAGATGAGATCTTACGATATGTACAAATACGCCACTATATTCATGCTCTTAAATGCCAGTCCAAATCCCCAGTGCAAAGTGACTAACTCCATTTGAGAACCGCTACCGCAAAGATTCCCTTCTGAAAGGCTTAGAGTCTGACCTATATGTCTTGCTCATGGATGCCATGGGCCCATGCATCGAAGTGGGAAACCGATTTAGGTAGAACCCTGGACCAACCCGCCTGGAGTCAAATCTGGCTAGCTACGTCTAAGTGCTAACATTTATACACAAGAGAGCGGATACAAATTATTATTGCGATAGCACATGACACCGGTGCAGGTTGCAAACTTTGTCCCCTCCGCGTACCTTTCGCGCTTCCAGGGATGCAGGGAGCCAGGCAACCTATTTCATAGCTGGTGGCCATGCCCAAAAGCCAAATGTTTCTGGACTCGGGTCTACTCGCAGGTAAGACTGGTCTTGCAGGTCCAGCTTGTACATAACCCCCTGAAAGACCTTGCTACATAAACTGATCCCATCTTTGACCAAGGTGCAGAAGAAGCTGGTGGGATTAGTGTTTCTGGCAGCCCAGCAGACTTTAGCCAAGGCTTGGTGCAACCGTTTCTTTTGATGAAGTTAAGCAGTGGCTTATGAGAACCATGATTCACAAGAAACTCGCCTCAATCCTCTGAGATACCCGCTAAATTCCTGAAGACTTGGGAAACGTCTAGATTGTAAGCTCTAACAAGCAGGGCCCTCTGATTCCTCCTGTATGGAATTGTATTGTAGCTGTTCTGTCTGCCCTCATATTGTAAAGCGCTATGCAAACTGTTGGCGCTATATAAATCCTGTATACTAATAATGGATAAGTTACAATGACTACTTAAATCGTGATCATTCCTTGCTTTCTTTATGAACATAGGTACTGTATGGCCCATTCTTGCACTGCATTCCTTTTTTCCTCTTCTCCTTCCCATTTGGGAGTCAGAGTGGCTCTTTTCTGTTCCCTTCCCCTTTTGCTCTCTGCGTTGCACCTTTGCAGGCTCCGGAATACCCCCCCCCCCCTTCTTGTTCACCTTTCCCCCTTTTTCTCTCACCCATGTAGGGGCAAGGTGATGCCTTAGTAATGTACTAGTCAGTATCCTTGGCTAAAACCGTGACTTCTATGTGTTGCCAGCATATGTTTGATAGAGTACAATTACTTTTCCTGCCTCTGATACTCTTTGTATGCTAACTTTAAATGTATTTGTCAGTTTTGCACTACCTATCTTACAAAACTAAAAACCCAATAAAATACTTTGTAACATAAGAGATAATTATGCTTAATACAATATGTACACTGACCAGCTAAAATTACATAAAGGCACCTTAACCAAGCAAAGCCTGTTCCAGGCTGACCAGGCTGCATGGTGGCTGAGCATTACTTATAACGTTCGATGCAGTTAATAGTGTCTGTGTGGATAAGATGGAACGGTCTGTCATATATGTTTAGAGAATAAAGCTCAACCTGGAACAGATCGAGCCTCCATCTTCATCTGCAATATGCCTCCCACTCCATGGGCAAAGAGCACTTGGAAGATTCAAATACTACATTAGCGTGTGCCATACAATGTTTAGTTTTTAAAATTGTTTAAGGCTCCATGCACACCGAAGCCGATAAACGCCCCTTTATGTTATCATATGTGTCCCCAGGTCAGGTCTGAACATGTGGACCCTTTACAAAATAATCTAGAGTGCGTGACTGGGGACAAACTTATTACATACTTTCTTCAGCTCTGTATATACAAAGGAGCATGGGGAGCTCATGTCCACAATGGGGGTGGTAGTGACACAGCCACAAATGATCCACAATAGCTCAAAAATGAAATGGTCCAGAAGTATTTAGACAGAATAAAGGTAGATAGAGCACCTGGACCAGATGGCATTCATCCACGGATCCTAAAGGAATTGAGCTGTGTCATTTCAAAGCCATTGTATCTAATTTTTAGGGACTCCATAATGACTGGAATAGTACCACTGGACTGGCGTAGGACTAATGTGGTGCCCATATTTAAAAAGGGATCAAAGTCTTTACCAAGTAAGTATAGACCTGTTAGTTTAACTTCTATAGCTGGGAGGATACTGGAGAGTTTAATAAAAGACCACATAGATGAGTTCTTGTTGGAAAAAAATGTTTTAAGCAACAGATAGCATGGATTCATGAAAGACAGAAGTTGTCAAACAAACCTGATTTCTTTTTATGAGGAGGTAAGTAAAACTTTGGACAGAGGGGTGGCTGTGGACGTGGTATACTTGGATTTTGCAAAAGCGTTTGACACCGTTCCCCACACATGGCTAATGTGTAAGATAAAGTCTACATACTTGTAAAGATCAGTTTGTAAATAGATAGAGTACTGGCTAAAAGACCGAATTCAGAGAGTAGTGGTTAATGATTCTTACTCTGAATGGTCTAAAGTTATCAGTGGTGTACTCCAAGGTTCAGTGTTGGGACCCTTACTTTTCAATATATTTATAACTGATATAGGGTCTGGGATTAAAAGTATAATTTCAGTGTTTGCAGTTGACACCAAGCTATGCAGTGGAATAACGTCCTTACAGGATGACTCCAACTTACAAGCAGACCTCAATGCACTGTCTAATTGGGCACTGTGGCAAATGAGGTTTAATATTGATAAATGTAAAGTTATGCATTTGGGGGCTAAGAATATGCATGCATCGTACATACTAGGGGGAGTAAAACTGGGGGAATCCATAGTGGAGAAGGATCTGGGGGTTTTGGTAGATCATAACCTTAATAATGGCATGCAATGCCAAGCTGCGGTTTCCAAAGCAAGCAAATTCCTTTCTTGTATTAAGAGAGGTATGGACTCCAGAGATAGAGACATAATTTTGCCCCTGTACAAATCATTAGTAAGACCTCATTTGGATTATGCAGTTCAGTTTTGAGCACCAGTTCTCAAAAAGGAAATCGGGGAACTGGAGAAAGTGCAGAGAAGGGCAACCAAAATAATAAGAGGCATGGAGGAGCTCAGTTATGAGGAAAGATTAGAGGAACTGAATTTATTCTCTCTTGAGAAGAGGAAATGAAGGGGGGATATGATCAACATGTACAAATATATAAGTGGTCCATATAGTGAATTTGGTGTTGAGTTATTTACTTTAAGGTCATCACAAAGGACAAGGGGGCACTCTTTACATCTAGAGGAAAAAAGATTTCATCTCCAAATACAGAAAGGTTTCTTCACAGTTAGAGCTGTGAAAATGTGGAATAGACTCCCTCCAGAGGTGGTTTTGGCCAGCACGGTAGATTGCTTTAAAAAAGGCCTGGATTCTTTCCTTAATGTAAATAATATAACTGGGTACTAACATTTTTAGGTAAAGTTGATCCAGGGTGAATCCGATTGCCTCTCG
>BLSH010440097.1:1368551-1379688 GCA_018402905.1 Glandirana rugosa
CCCCCCCCCCCCCCCCCCAGGACTATGTCACCTATAATTTATACCCGAGGCTGTATGTAGTACAGCTACACCCAAACACCAGAAGTCTTGGCATACGTAACCAAGGTGATCTGGAGCTGTTCTCTGAACACAAAGTGAGCCATCATTGTACAGGAGAACTGCTGCTAATTACAGCCTCAGCCAATGTTAAAGTAGAAGTATAGGCTAAACTTGTTTTTAATTTTATATAAATTAGGGTTATATTCTCTGTCAAGTTTTTTTTTTTTGCCGTCTACGTCCCATTGGGGAGATTTACCTTCACTTCCAGGAATCCCTTGGGCCATCTAGGTCACCAGAACTAGTGTCTCCATTGGAAGATTTCCCCTCTATTACTCTTCTTGGAACGACCCATAAATTTGGGGTTTTCTTTTTCTTTCTTTTCTTTCTTATTTATTTCAGGTACTTATATAGCGCTGTCAATTTTACGCACCACTTTACATATACATTGTACATTCACATCAGTCCCTGCCCTCAAGGAGCTTACAATCTAAGGTCCCTAACTCACATTCATACATACACATACAAGGGCCAATTTAGACAGGATTCAATAACCCTATCAGCATTTCTTTGGCGTATGGGAGGAAACCGGAGTACCCGAAGGAAACCCACGCAGGCACAGGGTAAACTTGCGAACTCCAGGCAGGTAGTGTCATGGTTGCGCTCGAACCAGCAAACCTTTTTTCTGCTAGGCAAAATTGCTAACCACTACACAACTGTGCTGCCCAACAGTTTTACTTTCACTCTCAATTATAACAATAAGCAGGACAAATCAGGTGTTTTAATCCCTCTTCACTTTATCCAAAACAAAAAATAAAGTTTTGCCTTTAGTTTAGTTTACACTTGAACAAAGAGAGCTGAGACTGTGATTGGGAGTAGTTCTCCTGCACACAGTCTTAAAGTGGCCACACATAGACTGAAATTTGGGATGTGTAGCACGGACCTGTTGAATTTCCATCCATCTATGGACAGGCTACTTGTGCAGAAGTCAAGCTACAGATTGACTTCTGTATAACCAGCCTGTCAGGTTTTTCCCAAACAATCAGTGTCGCAGGCTATAGCCGGCAACACTGATCAGAGTGTTCTGACGGCGGGGAAGGTTTCCTTCTGTCAGAATACAAAGCCACAGTGGGAGTGATTCCCCCATCTATGGTGAAGGAGAAAAGAGGTTGACAGCACTCCAGGTGTGCAATAAAACATCCAGTAGCTTTATTTGAATAGATGTACTAACAATCCATAAATGATCTTACATGTCCAAAAGTGAGCAGACAGAGTGCAGGCAGGCAAAAGATTGACGCGTTTCGCAAAATTAAATTCGCTTAATCATAATCTGATTCCCCCATCTACCTCAAATGTGTGGATGGGGAAAAAGGATCATTTTTTTTTGTTCAACCTCCTGGTTGAAGGAAAAAATGATGTGTGGCCAGGGCAAAGTAAAATGACAGCTCACTTTGTGTTTAGAGAACATCTTCTGATCATAGTCTCAGCTCCCTTTACTTAAAGTTGTTAAAGCTGTGGTTGGAGGCAGCTATCCTGCACACAGCCTCAGACTTAGCTGTCAATTACAAGGGAATTATTAGTTGAAGGGGGGAATATCTGAGGGTACCATGAAAGAGAGGAATCTAACACACTGAGAATTATTGAACTCTTCTCCTCAACTGTGCAATAAATTAATTATTTGCCCAGAGAGGCAACAAGATATACAATACTACCATTTTTATAACAGGGTCTCTATAAAGGCAAGTATGGCAGCTTATAAGGTGAACCACATCTTACATAATTAGATGGCATTTTTAATTGGGGAGTTTGCATTTTTCGTTGGAATTCCTTAAAAAAATGAACGTCCTTTTTGTTACCCTTTGTTCTGTTAAATATACCATTGAAAACATTCTTATCTTGGTCTACAGAATATTTAGTGTCTACATAGGTCTAGACTCTAGAGGGTACATAGGTTTGAGTGGTTTAGCTAATGACAACTAGGCAGGGCTGACACCACAAACACCAGTCTACAAAATGCTGTGGTTTTGCAGGGTTTGTAAAGGAATAACACGCAGGGAAATGTGTATGCATTGCAGAGATGTAATTTTGCCCTGACCTATGCTTTAAGTTTAATCATGCAAAACTATTAAAAATGGAAATTCTAAAACAAAAGGTTATGTGAGAACTCGGCTGTGAGGAAACATTTTATAAGCCCTTAGGAAATGTTGGCTTTCTGTATGAATAACTAAAATATTATGTGATCTTTATCTACATTATGATAATATATACAGTGTGTAATGAAGAACAAGCAAACAGAACACTGTATACTTCATGCCTTTTGGATCAGAGGTGTGCAAACTATAAGTCATGACCCATGGGGTCACACAATAGTTTTACTTAGGTCCCTAGATTATTTAAGAAATTAATTCTATCTTATATCAGATCTAGGAACAATGACAAATTGAAACTTGGTATCTGAGAATAAAAAGGTAAACACCACAGGACTACTTTAATAATAATGATGGTCCCCTGGTTGCTATGAGATATGGTACAGCTGTACTTTCCAACCTACAGAGAGGCAAGGTGATTCTGTTTTGCTCCAACAGAGAGAGTATAATTTTCCCTGCTACCCTCAGCACAATGTGACAAATTAAACGGTGAGCTTGAGATTCCTTTGCCAAGGCTGCAGCAGGCCTAGGGTAAAAAGATCTTACCGTATATTTAGTTGGTAAAATATATAGAAAGCTGTCAGATATTACCTCCTGACATCTAAAACAAAAGTATTTGTTTGGAGTAGAATGAACTTTTAACATAGTTTTTTGTGTGCATTTGGGAATATTATTTCAGCTTTTAAAATCCAACTGAATTTTCAGTTTGAACCCGCTAAAACATTCCAGGTGCATTGAAACAAAAGGCGAAGGCAACGTTTTAGGGCCAGAGCACACCAGAACGTGGTGTAAGAAACCCACGTTCTGTGTGCATTTCCCGCAATGCGTTTAAAACTTATTGCAGTTGTGATCTGCAATGGGTGTCAATGTTAACTCAATGACACACCAAATGCAGGTTGCAAACACAGTGTGTTTGCCTGCACCATATCACATGATACAGTGGTACCGGGTTGTTGTGTGTTGTAGTGCATGCACTGCTTTTGCTGCAGTCTGGCGTAATTTTAGCTTATTGTGAATGAATGGGCTGAAATTGTACTGTATCGCATGTGAATTACACAGGAATGCACATCACGTTTTTGTGCGATTCATAATATGAACCGGCCCTTATCGTACATTTTCTTTAGAAAGCAGCCAAAGCCTGAGTGAAAAAGCCTTGCTGAGAAGTTAGACCTATAGCGCTACAACAAGCAAAGATTATGCTCCCTGCTGATTACAGAAAGCTAGCACAGATTTACCAGAGGGAATGCCAGACCTCTGCAGAGAGACCACTGCTTCCACACAGAGAACAAGGGAGCTTTTCTGCAGAATACTGGCAGGAGACTTCTAAATAAAATAAACTAAGACTTTGTACACCTTTTGTTTTAAAGCACCTGCAATGTATTTTTTTATATTAATATGGAGATCTTCTTTGGGGATGCTTTGTGGGCTGCCGCCCTATGCATGGTCTCTTTACCTCAGCTCCCGGGACAGACAATATCCCAAGGGCCTCTGCGTTAAAGGACCTCACATTGTTGAACTCCAGCCCCATGTGAGTAAAACTAGGATTAGACACCCTTGTCCTTTTTTTTTTTTTTTACTCCACCTTTTTTCATTATATATTTTTTTAAATTTTGTTTGAGCATAAAACTGATTTTATGGTTGTTCGTATATTCCCTTGCAGATATATGGATCGATCCGCTCCTGAAGAAGTGGTTGTTACCATGAAACGCGTAGAGCATTGTAGGATGTAACTATGTTTTCATACAATACCGTTTTTTGCATATTATATATATTTTTTACTATCCAAAACATTTTCGCTTCCATGGAGTTAAATGTCTCGCATATCGGTCACTGGAATGTGCTGCTATATTCTTGTCGATATGAATTGGACTTGCACCTTTATGTGTGTGTATATATATATATATATGAATGAAATGGCTTTTGTATGTGTGTATATATATAAAATTCTATTTACATATATGAAATGGCTTCTATATGTGTGTGTATATATATATATATATATATAAATTCAATTCGGTGAGTCACCCCGCTGATAACTCTCAATCAACTTCCTGGAATGGTGTCACAGTGGGCTCCCAAAACTCCACCAAAATCAATAGAAAAATTGTAGAGACACGTCCTCCAATGCAATAATTTCTTTACTTAGAAAGATATCTTCATATACAAAATGAACAATCCAGCTGGATTGTTCATTTTGTATATGAAGATATCTTTCTAAGTAAAGAAATTATTGCATTGGAGGACGTGTCTCTACAATTTTCTATATATATATATATATATATATATATATATATATATATATATATATATATACTTACAGTCAGGTCCATAAATATTGGGACATCGACACAATTCTAATCTTTTTGGCTCTATACACCACCACAATGGATTTGAAATGAAATGAACAAGATGTGCTTTAACTGCAGACTTCCAGCTTTAATTTGAGGGTATTTAGATCCAAATCAGGTGAACGGTGTAGGAATTACAACAGTCTGCAGTTAAAGCACATCGTGTTCGTTTCATTTCAAATCCATTGTGGTGGTGTATAGAGCCAAAAAGATTAGAATTGTGTCGATGTCCCAATATTTATGGACCTGACTTATATATATGAATTTACCACATCTATGTGTATTTACATGTGCATTTGTCATTATGCAAAATAAACATGCTTAGTAATTTTACGCTAGTTGCCACTTGCCTCACCCAAGTCCCAAAACAAAGACCCATTTCTCTTCAAATGTATTTTTGGATTTGAACTGAAAGTTCAGTTGGGCTGTATACATGGTTTAGACATATTTTAAGTATATACTTGCACAAATATTTTAAAGGAAAACCCAAATCAAAAAGGTAAAAAAAGAGAACAAAACATAAGTACTATAAATTACTCACTCTGATATTGAATCCTAAAAGGTCACTTATAACACCAGATACCACAGAAAGAATCACGACACGGGTTATATTATAAATTAAAGGGTTCATAGCAAGTCCATAGAGCCTGAAAGGGGTGTCAATTTCCTGCAACAAAACCAGAAATATCTACATTATATTTTTCAATGACTTGACGTGAATGATATTATTACAAAGCATAGCAAATGCATTTCTTAGCAAATTACATAGTTACATAGTCATTCAAATTGAAAATAGTCCATCTAGTCCATTAGGAAAAAAAAAATAGTCCATCCAGTTAAAAAAAACACACACAAATAGAAAAACCTCCATATACACCACCCTATACCCACAGTTCATCCAGAGGAAGGCAAATAACCCCTATAAAGCATGATCCAGTCTTCTCCAGCGGGGGAAAATAAATTCTTTATGATCCCACAGAAGGCAATTGGATTTCCCTGGATCCAACATACTCTGGTGGTTTTACCTATGAGACCCCATTCACACCTGGCATTTTGTAGCTTGAAGCCTAAAGCTACAAAATGCTGGATGGGAAAAAAAAAACAATGATTCTCTATGGAGATGGTTCACCTCTCCACTCCAAAACGCCTGAAGCCAAAAGCCTGAAGCTCAAAAAAGTTCTGGAGGTATTTTTGTAGCTTGATTTGGGTGTTTTTCTACTTTTTACATTGGTGACCCTTTGACCTGTACAAAATCACGGCAAAAATTGCGGTAAAAAACGCGTGTCTCTCTGCCTGAAAAAGATATGCCCAGGCATGAATCCAGCCTTGTCAGTTTCCAGAAACTGTGCAATTTACTCTGAGCTTTTGTATAATCAACTTCTTATATTCTACAGGACTGCAATGAGTTGGTGCAAATGAAGCTCCTTTACATGCTAAACACATTTATTGGCACAGAGAAATGTGTTTGGTGCCCTGTTCACTGCAGCATAAAACATTCATTCATTCATGACTCCACCTTAAAGTGGTTGTAAACATTTGACATTAAATATGAACAAAGCATATTCCTCCATGGTATGTACATGTCTCATTTAAGAGCACTAAGTGTCATTTCTGTCTGCTGCTACTATTCCCCTGCTATCAGCATGAATCACTTCTGACATCTTTTCCTGGCACCAAGAGAAATGGGGTGACAGGGGAGGGACTTCTGGTAGATTGGCAGCTTCAGCTATGTTCCTGTGAACTCTGTGGAGGGGGGGGTGTTTTGCCTCCAATCAGCTCTCAGAGCCCTCCTCACTTAGAAGGGGGGCGCGGGTGAAGTGTGCTTCACAACTCACTCACTACTGCTGCTGTACCTGAAAAACTGTACCAGGCTGAGGTTGAAAAACTGTGTGCCGAGTGCGCTCCTGCACCCGGCACAACAAGCCCATCATTCACCTCCCTTCCCAGCTATGAGTAAACGCCTCTAGGTTGGCGTGAAACGCGTTAGCAATTCTTCTCTTGTCTGTACACATGGATTTGGATTTATTAAATTATTGCAAAGGAGTGCGGTCGTCCGGAGTTTCTTTCTGCATATTCACCTCCCTTCCCTGTCAGCGAGCTGCACTTCACTGTTTACTCCTCCCATGGAGGAGTAGTCCAGGCCGGTGTTGTGACGTCACGGAGGAAGGGCGGGAGGACTCGGAGGAGCGCAGAGAGTCTTGGATGGCAAGCTCAGATTGCGGGTTCCCGATCCGCCATCCCTGAGCATCCATGTGAAGAATGCAGCCAGCCATTTTGACAGAAGCCGGCGCTGGAAGAAACAGAGCTGATGCTTCCTGTATAGTGCCGGCTTCTGTCACTGGCGGAGTGATACAAATGTACTCTGCCTGTGACAGGAGAGATACAGAAAGCATCAGCTCTGCTCTGCTCTCTACGGCAGCCGCATGCTTCCTCCTGTCACACTGATGCTCGGGGATGGCAGGTCGGGAACCCGCGACCTGAGACAGAAGTACCATCAACAGTATCATCAGCAGTACCCCTAGCAGTGCCATCAGCAGCACCCCCCAGCAGTACCATTGGCAGTACCCTCAGCAGTACCATCCAGCCGTACCCCCAGCAGTACCATCAGCAGTACCATCTGCAGTACCATCAACAGTACCCCCCAGCAGTACCATCAGCTGTAACATTGGCAGTACCCCCCAGCAGTACCATCAGCAGTACCATCCAGCAGTACCCCCAGCAGAACCAGCCAGCAGTACCCCCAGCAGTAACAGCCAGCAATACCAGCCAGCCGTACCCCCAGCAGTACCCCTGAACTACCAACCAGGAGTACCCACCAAGCATTACCAGCCAGTAGTAACATCAGCAGTACCCCCAGGAGTACCATCCAGCAGTACCCCCAGCAGTACCATCAGCAGTACCCCCCCCCAGCAGTACCATCCAGCAGTACCCCCAGCAGTAACAGCCAGCAGTAACAGCCAGCAATACCAGCTAGCCGTACCCTCAGCAGTACCAACCAGTAGTACCCACCAGCATTACCAGCCAGTAGTACCAGCCAGCAGTACCAGCCCTAGAGGACAGCCAGCAGCAGTCATCTCTGCCTGGGGGTATGGCTGCCCAGCCCGGCCAGGGCACGTGGGACATCCCACTAGTCCTGTTGCAAAGTAATCTCTCTGTTGGAGGGAGGGACCGGGACTCTGTGCAGCGACCGCCCAGGCAGTAAATGTGTGAGTAAACTCTGTTCCTATCAAATTAAACCTAATTGAATCTGTATGGTTTAAAGTATTTTCTTGTTTTGAAATGACACTGACTGTTCGCCCTGGGCACCAAATGACCTTGTCCTGGCACTGGATACTATAATGGTTTGGGACCAATTTTATTTAAAGTGGAACTTCAGTAATTTTTTCAACTTTCCATCTATTAAATCTTCTGTCCTTGGTGTTTTAACTTTGGATAGTAAAACATTTTTTTCTGCCAGTAAATACCTTATACAGCCCACTTCCTTTTACTTGTCTGGTAAAAAGCCTAGGCTTATGACATCATGCACAGCTCTCTCATGAGAGTTTGCCAGGAAGGGAGGAGGGTTGAGTCATAAGAGGTCCAATGAGGGATGCAGAGCTGGAGGTGTGCCTCTGCGTGTCTGTGTAAATCCAGCAAGTGAACAGGCAGCAGCTTCAGTTGCCCACAGTTAAAATGGCTGCAGGCAGACTTAATGGATGGAGATTTCTGCAGCATATTTGGCAAGTACAGAATCACAGTATATATAAAATAATATGCAAAGCAGTTGGAGGGAAGCTTCAGAATGGCAAAGATGTTTTTATTACAAATTATATGACCAGACTGCAGTTCCTCTTTAAGCGGTTAGTTCATATGTTTTAGTTATGTTTTATGTTTGCCTGCCCTGGTTACTGAAATGTGGAAAAAAATGGCAGACTTTGGATAGCTGGCATGTGATTTGATATTGTCATATTACAAAAATTGGTGAAACTGCTTGGATAACACCACAGGATAGACATTGGTTATTAAAGAATTATTTGCTGAAAGTATACTGTTAAGTGGCTACATTGCAAGGGGGACGCTGACAGAACCAAGGTCACGCTACACAGAAAAATAAATGGTTTTTCAGATAGACAGAGGATTTATAACTGCTAAGATGCATTTATTGCTTACTGGAATATTTCTTTGTTATGATCATTTTCCTGTATGTGTGTACTTTGGATCCAAATAATATGGCCCATAATAAAAATAAAATATCATTATTAGTATTTAGTAGTTCCAGCTCTCAGGCAGCTGTTGTAAAAGTTGATAAATCCGGACAGGGAAAATCGAAATGGGACACATATGCATGAGAGCCTAGTTATAGTTTTACAACCATTTGAGTCACTGTTTTGGCAAAATCTTGTATAAGGAATACTATGTTGGTAATATATTTGCATGGGAAAGGTATAAAAGTACACAAGGCAGGTATGGCCTTAACAGATTTTACAGTGTACAGCTGAAAAAAAAGTTTAACAAAAATACAGTATACAATTACAAATATCTTAAAGAAAAGCAGTTTCCCTAAATAGAACCGGAACATTCATTGTTACTATGAGAAAATTGTTTAGCTGTAAACGGAGAAGGGGGAGAGGGGGTTGTAATGATATCACGTGCTAGACACACGAAAAGCTGTCAACCATTTTGTTCAGACGTCAGCCATGACAGTTTTAGCCTAACAGACACCCATTGCAGAATACCTCACTTGCTCCCTCCTCCCTTTTCAGTATGGAATTCCAAAAGCCCACTTTAAAAGAAAGTGTTATCTTAGCTAAATGAGTCCCCAGGATGGGTCTGGTGCGGGGCAGCCATTAAACTCACAGAGCATACAATCAAAGGGAGGCTCAGAATTAACGAGGATCGTAAAAGGACACCGAGAGCCAAGTGACCTTCCAGAAACCCCTATACCTCATGCAAAACGTAAGAAATATACACAGGATTCATAAATTTGAATAGGAACGTGACATCTTAATATTCGAATGCAGAATTTTACATTGAACAAATTAAGTTCAAACACCTCTAGGTCCGATCATATGGGGAACCACTGGTAATACTTCTTCCTCCCAGATTAATTAAATAGTGGAAACCCGTCATGTTTATACTTGTTGGAATGCCACTTTCGCACTGGACTATAATTTATCAGTTTCGGGAATGTACCTTGGACATATTGCGAGATATGAATATGGGTATAGAAACTGTGTTTCAGGAAAGAACTTTATGCATCCTCCACCCTGGACAGCCCACAGACCCTCCTTACCCCTGTGAGTGGTCAGGGGCAAATGGCCCCAACCCTTTACTCCCAGAGAAAAAGAGAATGGAAAGGACAGTTGTCAGTTCTCCATTGTACCATCAACTACGAACATCTGAGAACCCGTATGACTCCTCAACCAATCTCTGTGCAATCACGGACATTAATTGCAAGTATCTTTTCTTCTTTAAATTCTATCTGATCTCTTGTTGCTGTATATTATGTCTTTATTGCTTTGTAACCCCATTTTTCTGTAAATATTTTATTTGCACCAATTTTGACCTTTTCATTCTTAAACCTTATCTTGTTCCTAAAGCTCTTAATGCAAGCTATAACGAACATGTTCCTTGAAGAGTGCTACTGTTCAGGATAAATCATCTGAATATACCTGTCGGCGGTGACAGTGTGGGTTACAGATGATTATTCTAATAAAATAATTGGCATTGTTAAAATTACGAGTTCCTCTTGCTCGGTCAAAAGAAGAGGTAGTGGCAGTGAAAGGGTTAATTGCTTAAATTAGCCCAGTAACAATCTTTCTCAGACTGCTGGCACCTAGAATGTGGTCCCGCAAGCTGGAAAATCGTTGTGCTGGATGCAGCTGAGAGTGGCATTGTTACGTTAGTGACAAGTGCGGTGTGAGATTGGCTGGTCCTCTGTCAGTTAGTGAGCTGGGCAGGGATCTGATACGCGTGTTCGTCACAGGGGTTATTTTGTAAGGGGTAGTCCAGTGCAACAATTCCACATTCATTAATAACAACATGCTATAAATTAAATAGAATGTTGTGGGAATAGTATTTTTTTTTTTTTTTAAAGGAAACTTTAGGCAACATTCATTCGCATTGAATTATACAGCGACTGTAAATTTAAGAAAAATCTCTTGTTTTGCCAATGTAAGGCAACCTTGCCTAAACATGTCTTAATAATCCCCTCCTATACATGGCAAATTAACCACCTCAGGACCGCCCACCGTCAAATGATGGCGGAGCGGTCCTGCTCTTCCAGCGGGTGGACGTCATATGACGTCCTCCCTTTAAGCCGGGATTGCGCGCGATCGGGCGCGCGCATCCCGGCTCTGTCGGTGTCGGCGTGTCCCCAGGACACGCCGCTTCACCGACAGGGGTGAACAGCCATTGGTTATGGCTGTTCACCACGTGATCGGCTGTGACGAAGTCACAGCTGATCACAAACGGCACGCCTGCCGTTCGCACGGCGCATGCGCGCAATCGGGAGCGCGCTGCGCGTGCGTGTCGGTGGCGGCGTGTTCCTGGGGAACACTGCCTGTCACCGACACAGGTATCAGCCGCCGGCCGGCGGCTGATACCTTGTGATCGGCTGTGATCTAC
>BLSH010440097.1:1389268-1412556 GCA_018402905.1 Glandirana rugosa
GTCGAGTCGTAGTGTCCTGTGTCATATTTCGAGTCGTAGTGTCCTGTGTCATATGTCGAGTCGTGGTGTCCTGTGTCATGTGTCGAATCGTAGTGTCCTATGTCGGGGTCGTAGTGTCCTGTGTCATATGTCGAGTCATAGTGTCCTGTGTCATATGTGTATCCTGTGATGCTGAGCTGTATACTGGGTCCTGTGATACTGAGCTGTATACTGTGTCCTGTGATGCTGAGCTGTATACTGTGTCCTTTGATGCTGGGGCTGTATACTGTATCATGTGATGCTGAGCTGTATACTGTGTCCTGTGATACTGAGCTGTATACTGTGTCCTGTGATGCTGGGGCTGTATCCTGTGATGCTAAGCTGTGTACTGTGTCCTGTGGTGCTGAGCTGTATACTGTGTCCTGTGATGCTGAGCTTTATACTGTGTCCTGTGATGCTGAGCTGTATACTGTGTCGCTGAGCTGTATACTGTGTCCTGTGATGCTGGGGCTGTATATTGTGCCCTGTGATGCTGAGCTGTGTACTCCTGACACAATATGTGGAATACAGGGGACAGAGTTGGTTGATTCGATAAGGGGTGGGGCTTATTAGGAGTAGGAGGAGTCAAAAGGAAGGTGCGGGGCCTGGCGCCCCCCATCCTAAAATTTCACCAGCCGCCACTGGATAGCAATAGGTAGTGACAGGTACGCTTTTCTTAAAAATCTGAAAGTCTATTTGACTCTAGATCTCTCCTCTGCCCTTAAAGCATCTGACCACACCAAGATCAGTGTGATCAGATGCTTTTCCAATTTAAAAATGGTGCTGTATATCCGGCAAAACCTAAGTGATGAAATGGTTGTAGCTTTTGGTTTCTTAGGCCATAGAGATGATTTGAGCTGTTCTAGTCTCCAATCAGCTCTATGGTCAGCTGGCAGACCCGCTGGCTGCATTCTCTGGTTCCCCCGGTGGGACAGGAAAGCCCGAGAAACCTGTGGAAGGCGCTGGGAGGGGGACGTCCCCTCCCACTGCTTGTAAAAGCAATCTCATGGCTAGGATTGCTTTTACATGAAAGGTGACCACTGGCTGAAAAAACAATAGGCATCATCCTGGTATAACCACTCAAAGTCCAGCGATGTACCAGTACATTGCTGGCCCTTGTTGGACATATACAGTATGTAATGTTCTTTTTTTCATGCAGCCTGTGGGCTGAATGAAAATAGAGAACCTAACAGATTCCTCCATTCACATCGGTCAATGTGGATGAAGAAATCTCTGCCAGAAAAAAGTGTGTGGTATGCCCACTAAAAATATACCGCCCTGCATCCATTTACTTCTAATGATGGGCATACATGCAATGTTCTTTTTTTCCTTGAGCCCAAAAAAAGAACCTAACAAATTCCTCCATTCATATCGATCAATGTTGACGAAGAAATCTCTGCTAAAAATAGTAAAAAAATATATATGTTGAAGCATCAGGTGCTGCAGAATCTGTGTGCTGGCAATCAGGATTTGTAAGCACATCAGGAAGGTCACTATGGACTCTAGGGGTCTGTGTTCGAATTCTTGGTGGCTGCGGGACTTGTGCTAGCCACCGCACCAGCTTGGACTGCATTTATGGGACTCGCCCCGTCACCAAGTGATACTGAAGTGCTGGTGTGTAAAAGACCAGGTTGTACTAGGCCGCTGGTGCTCGCCAGTTCACCAAAAGGTAGAGTGGCACTAGTAGTGGCATTCTGCTGCATACAAAAATCATCATGCGATTGTACCACCTCAGCAACATGGGCATGGGGTCAGGTACGCCTGACCTTAGCAGGGGACCACTACTCCATTGTCTGAGCTATCTGTCAGGGTGCTGCTGCTCTCTACAGGTTCATTTTCTGAGCCTGATTCTGTCAGTAAAGACTTCCCATCGCTCTCATCTGACATGCTGATAATCCTGTAGGCCTCTTCACTAGTGTACTTTACGTTGGACATTTTGGCCACTAAATTTACAGGTACCTGGTGTGATTCACAGGTAAAAGCACCTGGCTGTCAGGGACAGTTTGAACCGCTACAAATAAAATGTACCGACTAGTGCTAGCAAAGATCAGGCCTGATCTTGCTAGAAGGACGATTTTGTGTACAGTGTATGATAAGTGGCAGTGATCTACTGATACTGCATTTGTTGGAGGGGCTAAACGCAGGTGCTGGCAGGTGTTGGGGCTGATCCTGCTAACGCTGCGTTTTTGGGGACACTATACTATTGGGGACGCTAGTATAGTTCTGATCTGATCAAAGATATTCATCTGTTCAGACAATATACTAGTAATAGAGGTTTATAGTGTGTGTGTGTGTGTGTGTGTTACTGGCAATCAAAGGGTTAATGAATATGTGGTGGGCAATCTAACGCTATCTGGGATTGACGCTAACGTTACCCGTGACACTAATAGAGTGATCAGAGAAAAAAATCTGTACACTGTACTAATGATACTGTGACAGGGCAGTGAAAGGGTTAACTGGGACGATCAGGGGGTTAAAATTTATTAGGGAATATGTGGCGGGCAAACTGACGCCATCTAGGATTGACGCTAACACAATCTAGTGTTACCCGTGTGACTAATATAGTGTTCAGCAAATCAGCAGTGAAAGTGTTAACAGGGGGGGGGGGGGATCAGGGAGTTAAATGTGCCTATCTAGGTGTTTGTGTGACACAAGCACATGCTGAACTGTGATTTTATTTTGGATAGAGTGGAGATGGATTAGAACACCTGTCAGTTTTTATTGCTGCCTTTCTATTTGACCTGTTTATTGTTATCATTGAAAAAAAAAAAAATTTCCAATAGGGACACTGGTTTTGGTGACCTGGGGGTCTCCAAGGGATTCCCTTAATTTACAGAGATTTCCTCTCACTTCCTGTTTGGCTATGGGACAGGAAGTGAAGGGAAATCTCCCCAAAGGGATGTCGACAGATGTTTAAAAATAATTTGACAAGGGTTATGACCCTCCCTTACTTTATCTAAAATGAAAAAAAAAAGTTTTGCCTATAGTTCTACTTTAACAATCGCCCATTCTGGGCTCATGCAGCTAGAATTGACCTGCTAGCAGAATAGGGTGACCATTTTCCCTGCTTTTTCAGCAACTGCTTCTAGGTGTACAGACGCAACGTGTGTATTGAAGGGATTAATCTGGAGACTCCACCAGTGAAATCCCACCACTGGTCCAATGGTGGTTTATTAACAGCTAGCATTTGTTTCATCCTTTGTACATCTACCTGTTTCTCAACTAATATTTTGTGTTGCACTTAGTCTTTAACAAGGTACAAAGAGCAATGCCAAAGAATAACCCATATCATCTTACCATCTAATTAGACATCAGTTATTACAGTAGACAAAATGCACTAACTGCTAAATGGCTAATATCCAACAGCTAAGGATGTAAAGAATTTGGCACATCAATGATGTCCTCCAGTATCCTCATCAGACCAGTGCTCTTTATTTCTTGTTGGGTATGTGCAAAGCGCAATGGCACACTGACACTGGACCAGCTATGGTGACAATATAATGCAATTTTTGCTAAATATCTGCTGCTATATCCTGTCTCTTTTATTTTTATATACATACTTTGATGAGCTTAGAAGACAATTTCAGGACATTATTCACAATCGTGAGCTGTTCCTTCTTGTCTGGCTTCTTTTCCATTTTCAAATAAAGATTGATCTGTAAGGTGTAAATGGTAAATGTTCGCAAGTCAGAAATCCCACACAATGGTACAGTGACATGCAAATGTAAAAGTGAATGACAATTAGTTTAGAGATGTTAACATTTACACCACATATGTATGAATGTCTCAGCATTTTCACAAAAGTGAAAAATATTATCTGTAATGTACCTAATATGTGTCTAATGTCAATTTCTATTTGTTGCCATTTGCCAGGCAAATGTAACATTCCCTAATGTTCGATCATAAAGGAAAAAAACCTTAAAGAGGTTGTAACCCTAAAAAAAAAAAAAAAAAAAAAAAGATCCTGTTCACTTATAGCAGGTTAAACAGCACAGTGCTTGTGCTGTTTAATCTGTCTCTCTCTATGCTATAAAAAACCTGGTTGATCCTGCCTGTTCATGTGTCCCCCTTTGTGTGCTGACTACAGTAATCATGGCTGCTGATCCATGATTACCATGGTCAGCTTACATGCCTCTGTCATCCCGCTGCACTCCTCTCTCCGCCTCCCTCCCTGCTTGTCAGCTCCTGTGTGTGTGATGCCCTTCCCCTCCCGCTACTATTAGTAGCTGGCAGTTAAAGTTAAATAAAGATTACTGCCAGCCCCTCTGTTCTATCACACCACCCTACACAGTGTAACTGTTGGTATAAAACAATGCCTCAACATACTTTATCTCAGATCTTTTCTGGACGGTCATGTGACCCCCAGCCACTCTCCTCCCCAATCTATGGGCTATAGCAGGAGGGGCTGAGTAGAAAACACAGCGGTCACGTGACCTCCCTGGCTGACGTCAGAAGGGGATCTTGGCCCCTCCCACTGTAGCTCTTCGATCGAGGAAGGAGAGCGGCCGGAGGTCACGTGACTGGCCAGAAAATATCTGAGATAAGGTATTTAGAGGCATCATTTTATACATTTACACTGTGTAGGATGGCTTGATACAACAGAGGGGCTGGCAGTGATATTTTTTTTTTACATTACAACCACTTTAAGAAAATTTGATCAGAAGAGTATAAGAACATTTAAACAATACAGAAAATAGCCTAACACTGTAGGCTGAAATCACTCGACCAAAAGAAAAAAATAATATGAGGGAGACCTCTGCACTGTGTACAAAGTGTATGAAGATTCCTGTGCTCTGTATAGGGATGAGCTGCAGGTTTGTCTGTTGTTCAGAAGGTTCAGTGAATGGTTGAACCACTTGCTGGAGTTTGATGTGAAGCATTTAGCAGCAGTATTACAGTTGCTAAATATGACAGCTTCCTTCTCAGGGCTGGTTGTTAGGGATCTGGCAACCGCCAACATCCTAACAACTAGTGACTCATTCCAGCCTGGCACATTAACCATCTCAGCTCTGGAAGGCTTTACCCCCTTCATTACCAGGGCATTTTTTGCTATTCAGCACTGCGCTACTTTAACTGGCAATTGTACAGCCATGCAGAACTGTACGCAGATTACATTTTTATAATTTTTTTCACACAAATAGAGCTTTCTTTTGGTGGTATTTGATCATCACTGGGTTTTTTATTTGTTGTGATATAAACAAAAAAGACCAAACATTTTGAAAAAGAAAAATATTTTCTACTTTCTGTTACAAAACATATCCAGTAAAATAACATTTCTTCATAAATGTAGGCAAAATATATTCTGCTACATGTCTATAATAAAAAAAAAATCATGATAAGTGTATCTTAATTAGTTTGTGTAAAAGTTATAGCGCCTACAAACTATGGTATATATATATATATATATTTGAAAATTAATCAATTCTGATGTACTGACGACCTACCTCATTTCTTGAGGTCGTTAAAATGCCAGAACAGTACAAATATCCTCCAAATGACCCCTTTTTTGACAAGTAGACAGTCCGAGACATGGCGAGGTTTTTGAAGTTGTATTTTTTGTCACAATTTTCAAAATTAAGAAATTGGATAACATTGTTTTTCACAATTTTTTTTACATACTGTCACCTGTGCAGTACAGCATCATATGAATGGTGTGGCAGTGATCAGGGACACTGACTGGTGACAGTATGTAAAAAAAAATGTAATAATATTATAATCAATTTTTAAAAAAATGTTTTTTCTTTTTTTAACTTTTTTTATTTATTTTATTACATACTTGCATAGTTCAGTGCCACTATAGTAACACCGTACTACACTGAGGGGGTGATAAGGGATTTTTAATTTTTTTCTACACTTTATTTGCTGTTACAATTATGATCATTGTAACAGCAATGTTTACAACTGTCATGAATAGGTTATATTCATGACAGCTGTGATTACTAGTGATCTGTGATTGGCTACAGCTAATCACATGGTACAGGGTGCTGTGATTTGCCCAGGTATGTGATAGCTATGGGCCAATCACAGCACAGGAAAGACAGCTATTATGAATTCATTTATAACAGCTTTGTTGACCTCGTGATCATGTGATCACATGATCGCCAGGCCTCAGGTACCAGGATCCACAATC
Source organism: Glandirana rugosa (assembly GCA_018402905.1). Lineage (NCBI taxonomy): Eukaryota > Metazoa > Chordata > Amphibia > Anura > Ranidae > Glandirana > Glandirana rugosa. Next base: position 1,395,417 of record BLSH010440097.1, read on the forward strand.
CTCTGTGTCCGGTAGACACAGTGGTTGTGGAAGCGGCGCTCTGCGTGCCCCTAACCCATGGCAGGCTGGATGACAGACATGTACGTGATCCAGCCTGTCTGTGCCGCCCGTCTTCAGTAAATGTACTGTGTACAGAGGAGAAGGCTCAGGGCCGCTCTGTGCAATACTGTTGCACAGAATAGGCAAGTATATTATGTTTGTTATTTTAATATATATGTAGAGCCTTTGCAACAACTTGATTGTTACATTTGCTTGGTGAAAGGCAACAAATAAAAACTGACATTACACACATATTACAAACATTATGCGACTTTTGTTGAAAAGCTGAGACCTCCGCAAAGGGCATTGTTTATACATAGACCCCCCCAACCATAGTGTAAAAAATACACTATGCAACTCTACACCTATGACTATTGTACACTTCCCTCTTAACATATAAAATTCATGTCATAGCATAATTCTTTTTTTAACTAAAAACATAAATGCCTTCATTGGTCTGAAAGCATCTTCAGAGAACAACAGAATTAACTATGAACCTGGGGGGGGGGGGGGATGTATTACTGGGATTGTGACAAAATAAGTGGCAAAACTGCAAAGTACCAAATTGGGTAATACAGGAGTCAATAAAACTAAAATGGGGTGGGGGTTAGTACAAACAGAAAAGGGTAAAATGCAGAAATAGGAGACTGAAAACATGTAACTTTCCTTCTGTTGTATATAAATACTTAGAATATATATATATATATATATATATATATATATATACAGTATATAAAAATTGCATAGAATATAACAGCGTTATAGGGAATCTACATGAATTCATTAAAGGCAGGTTTTATCTAACATTAATGTTTATGAGGAGGCAAGTACGAATTGGGGTGTAAAAATTATGATACTGTAAATTTTGATTCTGTAAAATCATTTCATACTGGTTATCATAACATCCATGTACGGAATCTGAGGAATCAGGGGCTAGAAAAAATAATGCATAGATATGGCTAATAAATGGAGCATACTAAAATGGGGTATAGGTAGCAGTGGTGTACCACGGGGATCAGGACTGAGCCAAAGTTTTCTCAGTCGCTTTATGAATAACCTGACAGATGGAATGGAATAAAATGTTTCCTTTTTTACCGATGACACATTATTTAGGATTACTGAAACTGAGCAGGATAGAAACAAACTATAGAAGGATTTTCAAGCCCAACTGAAGCTTTTGTTTTTATTACTGTAATGCAGTCAGGCTGCATAAACAGTAACAGATGTGGGGGTATTTTTTGCAGTTAAAGTTAAAATGTTTCTAGTCCACTGGAAATATGGAAAGCTGCTCAACACATAGTGCAACAGTTGGGTATCTATTGGTCTGACATGCCCCCTGCAGATTGATCCAAACAACAGTGCACATGAGCAGAGTTGTTGGTTGGAGCATTGTGTCCAGGGCATGTCAGACACAAATTTGTACTTCTTGTATCAGCTTTCTAATCAGCTTATATTGTTTTGTGATCAGCATCTTTTCAGAGTTATCATGAATCCCATGACCATATACTGGTAGGGGAAGATTCTGACTCCATTGTTGCCCATTATTGCATACCTCTTCAGTCAGTAGTATTGAGACATTGCTATACTTCTTGTTGGTCTCTGATCCCAGGGAAGTTAGACGTAAGAGAAAGATGAGCAAAGCTGCTTCCCAAATCAGGAACTCCCAGTTATAGAGATAGCTCAGAAAGGTGGTATGTCCATTTAGAACCTATTTTGACAGGGCAAATAAATAATTGTAATATTCAAATCAAATTTGCTTATTGCCTACAACAGTCAAAAATAACTCTACCATAGACTGAGCTTTGTGATGCAATAAACTGCCCATGTTCAAATAAAATACATTGTTGTCCCAATTTCAAGCCGCATAATAACCAATGAGATTTATTTAAAAACTCAATAAACACTATTTACAGCCAGGTTATCCCATTAGACACCCTAGGCAGTAGCCTATGGCCTGGTGAATGTCCAAGAGCCCCAGTTACAGCTTTCATTAACCTACAGAAACCTCAGGGCAATTGGTCAAATGCAAGACAATGCAAATGGTGTGGCTTCTCTGTGTCAATTGTAGTCCCAATCAATGTCCCTTGCAGAGTTAGGGGGAACAATGCTGCTCAATTTTGCATTAATGCGTTTTTGAACAAAAATCCATGTGATTTCAGAATTGCATTAAATCCTTTCTATGAAAAAAAAACTTATTTAGCATGGTCCTATACTCATACCAGCGTTCAAAGATAAAAAATGTACTTAGCTGTGTGTGGCCATTTCTTTGCAGCACATCACAGCTGTCAATATTGGAAGTGAGTACAGACACATAATGAACCATATTGAAAAAAACATGACCTTAGACTGTCTATCAGTTTGTATCTTCTTCTGTCCTTTAGGAACTATGTGGATTTCTATGCAAAAAGCTCATAAAATATGATCACAATCATAGACGAACCCTCATTATTAGTAAGTAGGAAAGCCTAGTTAAAGGGGTTGTAAAGGCAGAAGTTTTTTCATCTTAATGCATTCTATGCGTTAAGATAAAAAGCCTTCTGTGTGTAGCAGCCTCCCAAGCACCCCCTAATCACTTACCTGAGCCCCTTCTCTCTGCAGCGATATCCATGATCACCTCAGCCGTCCAGTACACTCCTCCTGATGTGTGACTCAGGGATAATTTTCACTGCCAAAATCGGTAACCCCAAGCCACACTCGGGGTTGCATAGCTGGATCCAGGCAAAGTTACTTACCTTGACCCCTGGATCCAGCAATGTCCCCCCACTGTGTCCGCTGGCTGTGTCTGCCGCCCAATGTACTGTGATGCCAGGCGCATCGCATGGAGACGGAGTCCGGTGGGAAATTCAAAAAGTGAAACACACAGTAAACATACAGTACACTGTAATCTGTAAGATTACATTATTTTATCAAATCATTTCACATCCCCTTTGTCCAGTGCCCTGCATGTACTTTTATATTATATATGCCATTCTTTCTCCCTGGAAACTTGAGAATGTACATGACATACAAAAAGCGTCCCTTGACGTCAAAAGTGATTTTGGACCAGCTAGAAAACAGCGATAGTAAATAAGAATCATTTGCAGAATTGAGTGATACTGATTTGTGGGGAAATTTATCATCAGACACCGAAAGTGACGACAGCGACAATTCTGCAACTGAGCAAATTTCAGTGTTTTTTACTTGATTACATTATTAAATAAATGTTATTATTATTATTTTTGATAATCACTTATAGTTATTTATTATATCATAATTTATGATTTCCTGTTTCAAACTTTATCATACCCGGTATGTCTAATAGACTCTTGTTTGGACAGATTTAAGTGAGTTATTCCTAATAATTACAGGTCTACAATATAAAACGCCAAATTTCTATGAGAAACAATGTACCGCTTTGAGACGCAAAAATCTTACAATCATACTGCCAGGGAGGTTAAAAAAAAAAGTGAGCCTTTACAATCACTTTAATTGTCACTAGCCTCAACTCTTCTGTAGTTGCAACAATATACATATATTTCAGCTCCTTCATGTGTACAACATTATTTCCGTTCATGCATATTTTTTTTTGTCTTGCTTGAATGGCCTGCCTTAAATTTAAGGCACAGCTTTTCAATGAGATTCAATACAGGATTCTACAATACAAGAAACCCTCCTGTTTTTTTTTATTTTCCCCTGTGTTTCAAATCACCAGCATAAATTAACATTTTTTTGAGTCTTGGCAACGGGCTTCCTGACAATGTGCTGAACAATTTCCTACAGCTTGGGATTCATTGGTACCTGAATGACTGCAAGATTTCCAGCCCATAAGACAGCAGAGCAGCCTTAAAATGTATACATAAAGCAGGTGAAACAGCAACAGTAGATCATTTCTTCTTTTCAAACTATCTACCTTTGGGTTAACAAAGGTCCATGTCTTTTAAAATCCTTATATGACAATTTCCATATATTATGAGCTTCAGCAACATGTCTTTCTTGAGCAGGCTATACTGCAGTTCAGCAGAAGGCTATCAAGAACCATTAGTTACAGTACATTTTCTATTAGCTACCTTCATCATTTAAAAATGTATTTAGTAAAGATGTAGCTATGTAAAATGCTTTCTTTGCTAAATGAAACTGACTGTATCACTATAGCTTAGATCAAGGGTCTCCAAACTATGGTCCTCCCTGGCTTAGATAAAGACAAGATAACCTCTAAGCATGCTCAGTTTAGGATCCATTTCTGCTGACATTCAAAAAGCTTCTAAGGGTTCACAAACTTGCTCACCTTTGTGCATTGTGTAAGCAAATCAAATACTGTAGTATACATCACTTTTACACAATTTTTGTGAAACTTGAGTCTTCTGCATACGATTCCTTTCTGTAATGCAATGCACTTAGCCAGCCTTATTTTCAGAAGTTCCTGACTTGCTTCACAGCATCCAAATGGATCATCAAAATCTTATTGATGGCTGTGCGTTAAAACAGACCTTTCTTTCTCAAAATAAGTTGCTGAATAAGCCTGAGATGTTTTAACATCATGTCCATTACATTTTCAGATCCATATAAGTTTTGCTTCACAAGGTAACTGCAACCAAAATGTTTTGTGCTCATTTGTGTAGACCTGGTATTTTTGCTAGTATCCCCAAGCATGTCTTTCAGCATCATAGGATGCAGCTAATAAGGCAATACACAGAAAACCAAAGCCTAGTAACCTGTAGCAACCATAACTGATTTTGTCATTTTCAAACTTGTGAAGGATGGTTTGTGAGTATAACATACTTAGCTTTGCAGGAATGCGTTAAGCTGCAGATGAGATAAACATGAGGGAGGGTGATGATGATCAATTGGCATCCTTGCTAAAAGCATCAAATTTATCAACCTACTGTGGCTGACAAGATGAACAAACAATTCTTGTGACATTTGAAGGTACATGGGATGAGTTGGCAGGCTGACAAGTTTTGGAATACAAGTTTTATTTCTGATATCGTACTTGTGCTACGTTTTCTAATGCCTCTGACATAATTTATTGAAGGCAAGAGAGGCTCTAAAGTTTGTTTTGTAGATTATGAGATATATATGCTCCCCAGGTGAATAAGCCTGAATGGGCTTCTGGAAATGACAAGCTCTGGTTCATGAAGCTGCAATGAAAAAAAAAGTATGCTAAAAAGTGGCCAAAGGCATTGGGATTGATTTACTAAAGGCAAATAGACTGTGCACTTTGCAAGGTCTGTTGCTCCAGAGCTTAGTAAATGAGGTAAAGATTCACCCAATCACGTGCAATGAAAATAAAAAAACAGCATTTTTGCTTCCACATGATTGGATGAAGGAAGTCAGCAGAGCTTCCCCTCATTTACTAAGCTCTGGAGCAACTGCACTTGCAAAAGTGCACAGTCTATTTCCCTTTAGTAAATCAACCCTATTGTGTACTTTAAGTGTTTTTGTTGTTTTACCTAGGTATTAGTGTAGTTATATTCTCTGTGTTGTTTGTTTGCCTTACCTCGTGATGATGGGCTCACATATTGAGGCTGAATGTTGTTGTGTTTTGGCTAATTGATTCCCCTATGTCCATGTATTCATTCACATAGGCTATTCGCTAAAGGGACAGGCAATGTCTTGTGTTGGGTCACAATTCACGCCTCACCATTTCCTGTGTTGCATCACAAATGTATGAGTTCTAATGTGATGAAAGCATGCATGATGACCTCTCTGTTAATTGCCCTGCCTGCTTTTATCATTACTGTTTAGCTTTCACTTTTAGACTGAGAGGCCCAAGAATTGTGGGACATGTAGTTTCAGCACAGGAAGTGTTAGTACTTAACCACTTCAGATCCGCGCTATAGCCAAAGTACGGCTCCAGCGCGGATCTGAAATGCCCGGAGGACGTCCATGGACGTCCTCCACTGCGCATGCTCCCGCGCGCCCCCTGGCGGCAGCGGCGGCGCGCGCCGCATGCTGCGCGAGCGTGCCCGCGGGTCGGGCGGACTCGATGTCCGCCCGGACCCGCCGATCACCTTTAGGAGCCTCAGAACGGGGAACCGCCGTTGTAAACACGGCGGTTCCCCGTTCTGTGACAGGGGACATGCCAGATCTACTGATCCCTGTCACTGGGATCAGTGAGATCTGTCATGTCCCGGCCAGCCCTGCCCCCCCACAGTTAGAACACACCCAGGGAACATTTATTAACCCCTTCACTGCCCCCTGCTGGTTAACCCCTTCACTGCCAATGACATTTATACAGTAATCAGTGGACATTTAAATTTCTGATCGCTGTATAAATGTCATTGGTCCCAAAAATGTGTAAAAAATGTCCGACATTTCCGCCCCGATATCGCAGTACCAATAAAAATCGCAGATCGCCGCCATTACTAGTAAAAAAAAAAAAAATAAATAAAAACGCCATAAATCAATTCCCAGTTTGTAGACGCGATAACTTTTGCGCAAACCAATCAATATACGCCAATTGCGATTTTTTTTTTTACCAAAAATATGTAGAAGAATATATATCGGCCAAAACTGATGAATAATTTTTTTAATGGATTTGTACTTTAGCAAAAAGTAAAAAATATTGTTCTTTTTTGCAAAATTGTCGTTCATTTTTTGTTAATAGCGGTGATCAGAAATGGCGCAGAGGGGATCAAATACCACCAAAAGAAAGCTCTATTTGTGGGAAAAAAAGGACGCAAATTTTATTTGGGTACAACGTCGCACGACCGCGCAATTGTCATTCAAAATGCGACAGTGCTGAAAGCCAAAAATTGGTCTGGGCAGGAGGGGGGTTTAAGTGCCGGGTAAGGAAGGGGTTAAACTACAGACAGAGTCATTGATTAAAATGTGCAGTACCATGCACCTCCTGCTTGAACACAAGCAGAATCGTCTGATAAAGGAATGTGAAGATTTACTGTACTATAGGCTGTTCATACAAATGACACCATGAATCTATATGATCAATGCACATCTTAGGCAGATCAAAACCACAAGGCTTTTTACACAAGCATGCTACAATTACACAAGATAATATGAACTGAGATGTCACTTTAGCACCACTTTAAATGCGGCTTTAACCTTGATGAAATCTAGTGTAATTCTGTCCATTATCTAGAGTAGCAGATAACAAATTCATTATACAATTCAGTAAATACATACAATTATTAATGTGAAGGGTGTAGCGGTGATTTAGCAACATTTTTAGGCCCAATTATCTGAATCATAAAGAATGAAAGCTGAACATAGTTAATAACATATACAATCCTTTGCAATCAGCAGACATAGTTGGTATATTAATAAGACACTGTATTCCAAAATGATGAAATGAAGAAGTCTGTACTTACCTGCGCACAACAAATAAAGGCAATAGACAGTGTTAATAAATAGATCGATGACACAATGACATCTACAGATCTCTGAGGTCCTCTTCTCTAGGGAAAAGAAAATGGAAATATAGGTATGTACAATAAAGGCGGAGAGAATAGGAAGGGACATGACTAATGCAACCTGTTAGTTTACCTTCAGATAGGACCGTAGAGATAGCCAAATCTTAATGTTCTGCACCTTCTTCAGCCTGAAGTGAGGGATCTCAGATTTCAGTGCTTTTCTAGCAGAGGTCAGGTGACTGAACAGCTTGGCTATTAGAAACCTCTGCAGGAGCATACAAAGACACAGTAATGGTGAATGGAGAAATTTACACCTGCGAAAGGCAGCAGTATATAGATGGACAGAAAAGAATATAGGTTATACACAAAGTACACTCTCACTGGAATGGAACAAAACAAGATATTCGATACAGCCACGCATTCTCTATATTGACAAAACCTAATTCTATACAGCTAAATGAAATTCTATGATAATATATAATATAATCTCTTTGGGTTGTTTGCATTCATCATATAAAGTCTTAGCATGGTTTATATACATACAGTAGGTGTACAAGTGCCTTGGTAATTCCTTGCGTGAACCATATTTTTTCAGGGTCATTGCTCTCTCTTAGGCGTTGGTTGTGATTTTGCCACAGTTTGACAAGCGATGTTATTTTTAGCGTTGTGTTTTTTTTTCTTCATTTCAATGCATTTATTGTTTTTCCAAATTAAATAGTGATATGATGTACAAATATGTCAGCAGATGAGAAACAAAAGTGTAATATATGGTACACCATCCACTGCAAATGGAGTTGTGGCGTTATCTGAAAATGCTCAACAAAAGAGCTTGAAAAGCTGGCTACCATGTGCTCAATACTGAGGACCATTCAGAGGTTGGGGAGACATATACATCCAGTAAATTGTGTAGAAAGTGGCTTATGGAGTGTACCACAGAAGTAAAGCAGATAAGGGGGAAACGGGGAAGAGAAATGTGAGGGAGATGCGGGTGAAGGAGAGGTGTGATGCCAGGGGATCCACCCACCATCAGTGATTGATGTAATAGAAGCCCTCTTTAGACGGTGATATTTGGATGAAGATAAAGGATTCACGGGTCCCATATGTTGTGGAACTTGCTGTGATTCTTAGTGAGAAAGCTGTTCATTGATTTGCTATTTGACTTCACAGAAGTGGGTAAATTGTTTTTTCAACACCATGGCTATCGTTACTAAGGCTAGTAGGAGAAAAAGGATGAGTTTAAACTGTTTCTTGGTGACGCCTGCAGGTTTGAAGTGTAGGAGTGCTAGCCAGGGGTCTCTAGTCAAGTGAATTCTGGATAATGTGGGAGAATACTTTGGATCAGAAGCAGCTCAACATTAAACATGTCCACCATACATTGAGGACGTTGCCGTTATCGTTGTGTTTTTTTAAGAATGATATACGGCATCTGTTTCATCATTTCTTCCAACAGTGAGAATATGGGTACATGTGAGATGAGCATATGACCAGTAATATCATTTATGTTCAGCATCCTAAATACTTCCACACATAGGTACATTTCAGTGCCTTTCACATATCATGATTTCATGTAAGCTATCACTGAGCGAAACATAGAGGCTATCATTGCTAACTTCTCATTCTCAGATTCTGACATTCCTCATTAAAAAAAAAAGATTTTAACAAATATCAATACAAATTCTTACCTTTGATGCAACAAACATAGAGCCACACACAATTTCTTCCTTGATATAGAAAACTAAAGACACCCTACCTGTTCCTGTGCTTACCTCCTTATTGGGGCTTATTGGAATCTTTATGGCACAAAACGTGCCAAAAATTGAATCACAGTCTTTATTGCAGCTTGTGCAATAAAGCTTTATATGTGGAGGATGACGCAGTGTGTGTCTCTATGTTTGATTACATTGGGAGAGCAAGTGAGCCTGGAGTTTTGCCGCCAAATAATTAGTACCTGTACTTTTTTTTAAGATACTGTTCATATGCCATGGAACTGCAGCTGCTGAAATTTGTGCCCATGTTATTCTTCTAAATGTGGAACTCTGTAATTACTTAGAACAATGGAAGCTGATTTTACCAAAGCAGTTGAGAATTTTCACTTAATAAGTTATATGAATATTCCCTTCAATTATCCAATTATTTGAAGAGCAAATTCCTGTTCCGTCTGAATACCCAATCATGTGCAGATGAAATAAGTAAATAATAATTTGTTTTTCTTGCTATTGGATAATTAAAGTGAATATTCACACAGATTATTGAGTAAGCATTCTCAATGCTTTAGTAAATTATCCTACAACTCTTTGTCCTTCCTAATGCTGTACTAAATATTGCACCTCTGGAATTCTTTTGGATTTTGCATATTGAAGAAGTATCTCATTAGAAATAAAACTCCCAGAGCAAAACACTTTTCACACAGACTTAGACTCCTAAAGTAGAAATAACAGGGTTACCTTAATGTGTTAAGCTGGTTACACACGGGTAGTTTTTTTTTGTTCAACCAGCGAGTTGACTGAAAAAAAAACAAAACTCACAGATCCCCACATCAACACAACAATGTGTGATGCAGGGATCTTTCCTGCTGTTCTATTCTATTCTGATAGGGGGGACTCCTCCCACCCCTCCAGAATACACAGATCAGTGCTTGCAGTCATTGGTAGCATGCACTGATTGTATGCTGTTTTTCCAGCAAGACCATTCAACAGAAGCCAGTCATTAGATCAGCTTCTGTTGAACAGAAAGCGGCCCACACATACCAAAAGTCATCCGATTCCTGTTGAACCAGTCAATTTTCAGTATGTGTGCCAGACTTCAGTTCATTTTACAGAAAAAATGAGTCTCTGCTGTACTTACCTCCATGGATGATGAGCTGTCAGTGTCCACGTAGTCAGTGTAGCAGTCCGGTGATTTGAAATCCCCTTTCTTTCTGCAGGACTTCCAGGATGTATCAGAATGATTCTGATTGGTCAGTGCCTGTGCAGAGAATCACCCTGATCCATCCTGGCACCCATAGAGGTAAATACATTGGAGACCAGGGGGTTGATGAAGTGTGTACAATGTTAGTTCACCTTTTCATTTTTTGTGAAAAAGTGAATTAACCCTTTAACCACTTCCCGACCGCCGTATGCAGAATGACGGCTGGGAAGTGGTTCAGGTATCCTGCCTGGGCCTCATATGATGTCCTCAGGATAACATGCCGGTGCGCGCCCGGGGGCACGCATCGCGATGATCTGTGGTGTGGGGGGGTCAATCTGACCCCCCGCATTACTGATCTCGGTAAAGCGCTTCCATCTGAAGCACTTTACCATGTGATTAGTCGTGACCAATCACGGCTGGTCACTTTGTAAACAGGAAAGCCGTTTATCGGCTTTTCCTGTACTTGGGTCTGCAGACCTGAGCAGTGGAGAGCCGATCAGCTGCTCTCCTGACAGGGGGGGTTTGTGCTCATGGTTTATCAGCACAGCCCCCCCTAGGATTGCCACACTTGACCACCAGGTAGCCTGCCCAACGACCACCAGGGATATGCCCACTCAGGACCACCAGGGAGCCGACCAGGGCCCACTAGGGAGCCGATCAGGACCACCTGGGAGACCACCCTAGACCACCAGGTAAGGGGCATAGCGCCCAATATGGATGGCACTCAGTGCCACCTTAAGATGCCTCCCTAGACCACCAGGGAATGGGCCCCTATCAGTGCATCTGCCCACCAGTGCCACTATCAGCGCGTACCAGTGCCACCTATCAGTGCACACCAGTGCCACCTACCAGTGCCACCTATCAGTGCCCATTAGTGCCACCTATCAGTGCCCAGTGCCATCTATGAGTGCCCATCAGTGTCGCTTATCAGTGTCCATCAGTGCTGCATATCAGTGCCCGTCAGTGCTGCATATCAGTACCACCTATAAGTGCTCATCATTGCTGCATAGAAGTGCCTCATCATCAGTGCCCGTCAGTGCCACCTCATCAGTGCCAATCAGTACTGCCTCATCAGTGCCCGTCAGTGTAGCCTCATCAGTGCCCATCAGTGATGGAGAAAATTTACTTATTTACAAAGTTTTGTGACAAAAACAGAGAATTATTTTTTTTTCAAAATGTTTGTTTTTTATTTGTAGCTCAAAAAATAAAAACCGCAGGGGTGATTAAATACCACCAAAAGAAAGCTCTATTTGTGGGAACAAAATGAAAAAATGTGTTTGGGTACAGCGTTGCATAACCGCGCAATTGCCATTCAAAGCACAACAGCACTGAAAGCTGAAAATTGGTCTGGTAGGAAAGTGTTCTAAGTGCATAGTATTGCAGTGGTTAAGGACGCATGATTCGTTAGAACATTTTATTGCACTGGGATCTTCAACTCAATCCATTTTAGCAAGTAATAAGCACTGATGCAAGTAGTTAAAATAAGCACTGAAAAATACCACAGGAAAAAAAGGTGACAATGCCATAAACTTAAAGTGGATGTAAACCGGATTCATGAAATTTGAGCTGGGCACATATATCTGTAGTGCTTTCTTATCTCTCTTCAAAACACTAAGTCCCGTGGCTTTCTCCTGCTCCGTTCTTCTATTATCAGCATGATAACTTCTGACAAGTTCTCCGAACTAGGCCGAAATTTGTGTCGTGGGAGGTTGCTATAAATAGATTAGCATAGAGCTTGACTTGTCACAGCAGAGCTCTGCACATTCCTCCCTTCCTTTGCCTATGAGGAGAGGGGGTGTGTGCCTTTCCTCTAATCAGCTGTCTTGGCTGTATGCCCAGGCTTCACACTCAGTGTTGAACGTGAAGAAAAAATCTGTGAACTTTCTAAAGAATATATAAAGCTGAAGACAGAAGATATACATGTACAGAGATTTGTTTCATGCTTCGTGAATCAGCTGAGGCAGTTCACTTCACTGGGTATATGTAAGGGTTTACTTCCACTTTAAGGCAGAAAGAAAAAAAATGCAGTTATTCATATAAAAAATGTAATGTAATTCTAAATGCAGCTAGTGTAAATGCTTGGGGGTCTATTTATAAAACATTTGTTGGTGAATGTCACACACATTTGCATTTGAACTTACATAATTTCGCTAATAAATGACTTCCTATGATCATCAGCTCCATCTTGTAGCCAAAATGCAGCATATTTTCTCATTGAAGTATTTCAGAAAATTATACGGCACAAGACAGAGCTGACCATAGAAGAGTTAATTAGAGAAATTACAGCCAAAATGTGTTGGGCATGCATGAATATTTGATTGACAGACCCCTTAAATTTGGAGTCAGCCTCTCTTCCTTTACAGCAACACTCAGTGCCCTGCAGTGCTCATGTGATGTCTAGGATCACGCTGACAGAAGGAGAGTGAAGAGATGATCTGAGCATTCTGTTACTGATCCTTCACTTTCCAATTACAGGCTGGGGGCAGTAAGGTGACCTAGCTTTGATGCTTCTGTGCAGCAGAGAAAAGTCAGATCACCACGATGAATCTCTACATTGTCAGGGCTGTGTAATTCTCTGGAGCTGGAGGACAGAAATATCCTTTGGCAGGTAAAACAGCTCTTACATATGTATTTCTATGGTGTATTCAGTTGTTTGCCTGGATTTCAGCTTTAAGAGAAGCACAGTTATTTATTATACCAGCATAGATGTCAGATAAAAAAAAAAAAAACTGTGGTAAGGGTATAGGGAAAAGTAACCTAAAATGCATTTTTGTGCTGACTGGTGGTTTTAGTTTATGCACACAACGCTTCTTGGGGATTAGTTAAGAGCTGAAGCAAGAACTGCCATGGAATTGTTCCTCATATTAACTCTTCAGCTAGGTCACATGGGATTATTGGATTGTCATTGACAGGCATCACTTCTCTACAACCATTCGAATTTCTCATCCATGGAAAATCCCAATCTGATTATTTGTTCAGTTTGCAGCATTTGCAGGCCTCATTTCGGTGCCAACTAGGGAATTATCAGAGTGTATACTTTTGTAGTTCTCTTCAGCTTGGCTGCCTTTATACACTTGTGGTATGCTCAAGTGATTTGTCATCCGTACTACAGTAATCTTTTTTCCATGGTGTATTTGAATATTTTTCCTGGCTTTTAAAAGTCACCGTTCACTTGCATTATTAAAGGGCTAACATGACATTTCTGCAGTGTCCTAATTTTATATTGTAAACTCTGCACTGCACTATTTTCTGGGTGAGCCTGGTGAAGTGGGTATATCACCTCATTTTCAGAGATGTGTCACTGTGTAACTAAGCTTGTTAGGCTCAATTCTGTCCCAGAGGGCTGCTGAGGACTGTAAACATAATTATGATATGCCAGACTACAGTAGACCTTCTATTTACATATCCTACCCTTCTTCACGAATCTGGAATACAGTTTCAGGCTCTTGCACATGGCAGTAAAAAAAAAAAAGTTCATTTTTTTTTACTGATCTGAACACAGGTACATTATTATCTATGGCAGTGTTTCTCAAACTTTTTTCCAGTCAAGGCACCCTTTAAAATGATGCCCAATCTTGAGGCATCCCATTCTAAAATGTAAAAAACTAAACGAATAATTTTACATAGTGCAAGCTCCACACTTGTAGGACACCCAACATTAGAGGTGTTTTATGTTGGGTGTTTGAATGATATTCTAGCATTTCTTCTTCCTCATTTTCTCTCCCCCTCGCAGCTAACGAGACCCCAATGCTGACAGAGAAGGGTGGGGGTTAAACAAAGATGCTGTGTAGGTATCCAATGTCCTTCTTATCGACCAATGATGCCAGTGGTTGTAAGCACACTGGAAGCTGGCCTGCACAGCGCCCAAGGTTGTAATGCTGCACAATAAAACCCGTGGCTTTAAGCAGGGTGGATAAAAATCATAATGTTTGGGGGTTCTAAGTAATTTTATAGCAAAAAAAATGATTTTAACTTGTGAACACCGAATCTCAAAAAGAAGCTCGGTTCTTAAGTGGCTGAAAAAAGTTGTAAACCTCAAAAGGAAAGGGATTTTCAGGGCAATTGAATAAAGCTGACAATTGCATATTTTTCAATAAAATTACAACAATTTTTTTGTTTAAAGGATACAAACATACAGATAACATAGAAAAAGTCTCTACAGTTGCATATAGTATCAAAATACTTAATTAGACCACATAAATGAGGTTGGAAAATGGTATTCCCCATAGATAGTTTTGACCATCAGTGACTGTAGGTAGTAGCAGTCTGTGGGGACATCCACTGATGTTTACATTCCTTGTGATAGCAATAAAAGTGATCAGATTTTTTTTTTTTTTTAAAGCAACATTGCTAAAAAAAATAAATAAATAAAATAAACATTTTTTTTTAAAGTGCCACCATCCCCGCGAGCAAAGAAAATGCATATGTAAGTCGTGCCCGCATATGAAAACGGTGTTCAAACCACACGTGTGAGGTCCGAGTGTGAGCAATAATTCTAGCACTAGACCTCCTCTGTACAGTACTTCTAACCTGGTAACCGTTAAATTTTTTTAAAGCGTTGCCTATGGAGATTTTTAAGTACCGGAGTTTGTCGCCATTCTGCAAGTGTGCGCAATTTTCAACCGTAACATGTTTGGTATCTATTTATTCAGCGTAACATCCTCTTTCACAATATACAAAAAAATCAGGCTAACTTTACTGTTGTCTTATTTTTTAACTCCAAAAAAATTTTAACCAAAAAAATTGCGTTTGAAAGACCGCTGCGCAAATACGGAGTGACAAAAAGTATTGCAACTATTGCCATTATATTCTCTAGGGTGTTTGACAAAAAACAATATATAATGTTTGGGGGTTCTAAGTAATTTTCTAGCAAAACAATCTGGTTTTCACACCAAGTGTAAAAAATAGGCTCGGCCCCTAAGCAGTTAAGTAGTCATTCATTCCCACTAGATACAGCTGTTTTGTTCTTCCTTGTCCTTATCAGGGTAAAGAATAGAACATATGACTCTATGGTAAAGAGTGTAAAAGGTAACCCAAATAGGATAGCTATGCAGTTAATGGTAAGGTGGGCTCATTAATTAATTAGATGTATTAACTCAGCTTAATACATCACCACTTTAGCGCAAATTCCTTAAGCTGGCCATCCACTAACAGAATGTTGTTTAAAATTTTTCATTTAAGAGCCCTTCATTTGTTTTCCTAATTGTGAGTGGGGTCAAATTAATGTTTGCTTTTGACCACAGTGATGAGAAAACTTTTCTCAAACCACAGAAATTCTAACAATGAACGTGGTCCGTTCAGGAAATTACATTCACTTCAAAATTTCAAATGTTTAAAAAAAATGAAATTTATAGTTTTTTCTACAGTACAATTGTCAAGTCATTGAATGTACTGAGAATTTTCATACAAATGTGCAAACTATTGCCAGCTTTAAACAGGTTTGAATCTGATTGGTAGCTTTGAGGAAATTCTTTGTATTGACAGGAATGGAGTCTATAGTGGGTGTGTTTAGGAATACTTTTCCTCCACAGCAAAAGGGATTCCTAGATCTCCAGCAAAAGGGACTGATATACTACAGCTAGCTATGCCTAGATGCATAGCCTTCTTGTGAAGAGGGCATGTAACTAAAGCTTACAATTTATTAAATGCGGTTGCTGTATTATTTTGCTTTTTCTTTTATGTTCACCTGGTGATCCAGCCAGTAACACACTTACTGTCTTAGGGTGTCTCCACTATGGATGGAGGAGCAGCGAAGACACCTTTGGACAGGAGCATGGTCAATCTTAGACTAGCAGATTTAGATGGACTTGAAATTAAAGCTGAACTTTTGTTAACATGTTTTAGGCAGTTAGTGGTCATTTACACTTGCTTCAAAACATGGCTTCGTACACGCTTTTTTAAAGCTTTCTGAATGCCAGTCAAAGTTCCTGCCGTTAAATAACCTACTGAGGAGGTCATGCCTTGATGACATGTGTCTAGGGGTGGAGCTTGCGTTCCGACGTCACACCGTGGCTATCTTTGGAATTTGTTTATGGGCTGTTGAAAGTTAGCACAGCTGAACGTGCCCTGTATGAAAGTGCATCTATTTACAGTGCCTTGCGAAAGTATTCGGCCCCCTTTGAACTTTGCGACCTTTTGCCACATTTCAGGCTTCAAACATAAAGATATAAAACTGTAATTTTTTGTGAAGAATCAACAACAAGTGGGACACAATCATGAAGTGGAACGAAATTTATTGGATATTTCAAACTATTTTAACAAATAAAAAACGGAAAAATTGGGTGTGCAAAATTATTCAGCCCCTTTACTTTCAGTGCAGCAAACTCTCTCCAGAAGTTCAGTGAGGATCTCTGAATGATCCAATGTTGACCTCAATGACTAATGATGATAAATAGAATCCACCTGTGTGTAATCAAGTCTCCGTATAAATGCACCTGCACTGTGATAGTCTCAGAGGTCCGTTTAAAGCGCAGAGAGCATCATGAAGAACAAGGAACACACCAGGCAGGTCCGAGATACTGTTGTGGAGAAGTTTAAAGCCGGATTTGGATACAAAAAGATTTCCCAAGCTTTAAACATCCCAAGGAGCACTGTGCAAGCGATAATATTGAAATGGAAGGAGTATCAGACCACTGCAAATCTACCAAGACCTGGCTGTCCCTCTAAACTTTCAGCTCATACAAGGAGAAGACTGATCAGAGATGCAGCCAAGAGGCCCATGATCACTCTGGATGAACTGCAGAGATCTACAGCTGAGGTGGGAGACTCTGTCCATAGGACAACAATCAGTCGTATACTGCACAAATCTGCCCTTTATGGAAGAGTGGCAAGAAGAAAGCCATTTC
>BLSH010440097.1:1432457-1444876 GCA_018402905.1 Glandirana rugosa
GAAGTTTTCACATTATCCACCAATCCTTTAATCTACACTTTAAAGACGAGGATCTTACGCACTGTCACGAGGGACGTACAACCTGGAGAGATACACCGGTCCGACACATTTTCAGAGTGTGTACACCATAACGGTATGAGCCCTACTCATCGTCTTATATAAAACCCCCCATTAAAAACGATACACAATCTTTATAGAATATTTAACTGGTGAAACACATTTTTATTTTCGCAAAATTAAAAGAAAGGTGCAAAAAGCTTCTGAACACCTTTAAATTACCCCCCAAAATATATTCTGCTACTCATCCCGAGTATGGCAATACCACATGTGTGAGACTTTTACACAGCCTGGCCACATAGAGAGGTCCAACATGCAGGGAGCACTGTCACGCATTCTAGGAGCAGAAATTTCACATCTAATTTCCTAACCACCTATTACACTTTTGAAGGCCCTGGAGCACCAGGACAATGGAATTACCCACAAAATTACCCCATTTTGGAAAGCAAGCACCCCAACATATAACATCTTTTGAATGGTTCATTTTTTTTCAAAAGTCTTCGAAAAACGTGGAAAGAAAATGAAAACGCTTTTATTTTTACACAAAGTGGTCACTTTATAAGATATTTCTAACACATAGCATGTACATAGAAAAAATTAACCCCCAAAATATATTCTGCTACTTGTCCCAAGTATGGCGAAACCACATGTGTAAGCCTTTTTCACACCCTGCCCACATATGGAGGCGGAACATGCAGGGAGCACCGTCAGGCGTTCTAGGAGCATAAATTACACATAAAATTTAATTCATACCTGTCACACTTTTGTAGGCCCTGGAGCACCAGGACAGTGGAATTACCCACAAAATGACCCTATTTTGGAAAGCAAACACCCGAGGTATATTCTATGAGGCATGGGCTGCAGATAGGTACTCAGGTATTCTGATGGGCTGCAGATAGGTACTCGGGTACTTTGATGGGCTGGAGACAGGTACTCGGGTAATCTGATGGACTGGTAAAAGGTACTTGGGTACTCTGATGGGCTGCAGATAGGTACTTGGTTACTCAGATGGGTTTGTGACAGGTACTCGAGTAATCTGATGGACTGTTAATAGGTACTTGGGTACTCTGAGGGGTGGTGACAGGTACTCGGGTACTCAGGTGGGCAGGTGACAAGTATTCAAGTACTCAGGTTCTCTGATGGGCTGGTGACAGGTACTCAGATGGGCTGGTGACAGGTACTCTGGTACGCTGATGGGCAGGTGACAGGTACTCGGATGGGCAGGTGACAGGTACTCGGGTACTCTGATGGGCTGGTGACAGGTACTCGGGTACTCTGATGGGCAAGTGACAGGTACTCGGGTACTTTGATGGGTTGGTGACAGGTACTCGGGTACTCTGATAGGTTGGTGACAGGTACTCAGATGGGCAGGGGACAGGTACTCGGGTATTCTGATGGGCAGGCGACAGGAACTCAAGTACTTTGATGGACAGATGACAGGTACTCTGATGGGCTGTGACAGGTACTCTTTATTGGGAGGGGGGGTGATTAGTGTGCTTGGTGTACACAGTAGGCGGTAACAAGCTGTTACCGCAATCTCCCTCTCACACACGATCAGTGTGTGACAGGGAGAACCTGGTAACAGCTTGTTACCGCGGTTTGTTTACATCACATGACCGGCTGTGTTTGACACAGCCGGTCGCGTGGTAAAAAGCCAATTCTATTCGGAGCTGGGCTTTGTCTGAGGGACTTTTATTGGCTCTTTACCCTGATCGAGGGGGGGGCTGTGTCCCGAGTGACACTATCGATCCCAGGGGCCCACAGTAGCGGCGAGAAGCGGCAGACGTCATATGACGTCCGCCCTGGATTGAGGGAGGTTCCCTGCTGACGTCATTTTACAATGACTCGGTAGGGAACTGGTTAAGGTCTCTGTAGTCAATACAGGGTCCAGGGACTTATCTTTTTTTTCCACAAAGAATATCCCGGCCCCGGCAAGATATGTGGAGGGACGGATGAATCCCTTCTCCAGGTTTTCATCCAGGTAGGATTTGAGAGCTGCTAATTCCTTTTCGGAAAGCGGATAGATTCTGCCAAATCTGGGGCCCATCCCAGAGGAGGGAGATGACCAGTCCCACTTTAGTGTTCTCCTGAGAGAAGGTGCGGGGTTGCAGAGCAAAGAAAAGTTTGCAGGATATGTGAAAAGCCTGAAATTTCTTACTGTCCCCTGAAAACCGTTCGGGTAAGGGCACCTCGGGCTCCATGGGTGCAGGGATGATGGTGTGCTAAGGAACCGGATGTGGTCCTCCAGCCAGAGGTAGCCAGCTTGTAGGTCTCTCACAACTTGAGTAAGGCTGGTCAAATGCTCACACAGTTCATTTGTAAGAGAGGGCCTCTGTGCAGATTTGGTCTTGGCTGTCTGATACTGTCACGTACCTGGTGGATGAGTCTGACTTATGCAGCAGGCAACCTCCCTTACTACCCTGACTTTGGAACCCCTGGTAGAGTAGACAGGTGGCTCGGGAGTGCAGGATGGCATGAGGGTTGGACTGGGTCACTGGTGGTGGTAGGAAGTCCGTTGGAGCACTCGTGCAACTGAAGCGTGGTCGTACTGGCCGGGTCGTGAACGGACTGGTGGTGCGGCACAGAAGGAGCAGGTGGGAGAGTAGTTGGGTCCAGACAGGGTCATTAACAGGCAGGCAGCAGAGGTACACTGGGATCAGGCAGGAGAGTGGTCGTAGGCAAGCTGGGGGTCGGCGCAGATGGAGATCAGACAAGGTCAGGACAGGCCGGGTCACAGGACTCACAGAAAACAACTCACACGCTGTAGATCAGACAGCACTTGCTGCTGGGTTTACTCAGCCCAAATAATGCCATTTGGCGCTGTTTCCGGCGCGGGCGTGAACGCGCACAGGCGCGCGCAAAATAGCGCTAACAAGTCTTTAAGCACAGGTTTTCTTCTAACACCAACTATCCTTGCCAAAACAGTATGGGTGAATAGCACTCCTAGATATATTGAAGTATTATCAGGCAGTTCACCTAGGAAGGCTTATAGACTGGTGCCATCATTCTCCCATCAAATTATGGGTGCAAATAGAACAAGCCCAAACTGATGTTCTAATAAAAGGAGTTCCTTGGTGTTACCAGGCGCTGCCACCTGACTTGTAACAGGGCCCACAGCCTGCGTATACTCCACCATCTTCTCGCAGACCTCTCTCTCAACTGCAGACTCGACCCTGCTGCCAATACTCGGGAACCCACAATTCAACCCAGGGCTGAGAGATAAACAATTCTGAACTTTACAACAGAACCACGGTGCTTGAGCATCCCATTTTTGATCGCAGAGTAATGGCCCTCCATTTCTTCACTGACGGATACATCTGGCCCCTTCCATCCATTATCTTAATTCCATACTGAACCCAAAAAGGTTTGGTATACATCTCATGAGACCAGGGATGGGGGAACGGGAGGGCAGGGGAGGGGCATGAACCATATACCAGAAATGCAGCTGGTTTAGTCTGATCAGGAGTTCCGACTCATCCAAGTTAAGGATGGAGCTCACCAAGCAGGACCATACATATATTCAAATGACAGGTTATGAGGAAAGAGATCCTCAGAGAGAGAGGTCCATTACTCAGGACAAGAGGTGGGAGACAGACTGCAGAATACTCCATAACTACCAACATCTTTATTAATGTACCTATAAATAGACTTCACAGTACAATACATTCAATGTCAAAAAAGCAAAACACATTAAAAGACAACATTGTCTATTAAAAATACTCCCGGGACACCAACCATGCTCATACTGTCCAATCGTGACAATATACAGGGTGACATGCATGACATCAGTGTTGCTTTGGCTCAGCATATCATGTAGTGATGTTGATGTATAGATCCACAATGTCAGGGGGGGTGGAAGCAGATGTGGCTGCATGATGGCAGGTAGGTAGGAATGCAGGTAAAACTGAGAGGTGATCCCAGGCAGGCGTCCGGATAAATGTAATATACTGCGGAGATGGTGGCCCTGCCAGTGAGACAATCTGCAAAGTCAGTGTATACTGCAGCCCAGGGCACAGTGATGTGTATTGCCCTCCAGCGGGGCAGACTCACGGTTTAGGCTGGACAAGGTCTCTTGGATTCAGGGTGCTTCTGCCTCCATCTCCTCCTGGTGTCACAGGACTGCACACTTCTCTCCTTCCTGAGCAAAGTATCAGGACAGTCGGCTGGCCGGCCGCTCACTTCCAGTTTCCATTGTGTCACTTCCTGTAGGTCCCGGACGGCTCTAGGCAAGTAGATGGTTGTCTGCCGAGGCATGGTTGGATAGTGGGGGTGCATAACGTGCTGCACCTACCTGCCATCGTGCAGCCACATATGCCCCCCCCCCCCCGACATTGTGGAACTATACATCAGCCATCACTACATGATCTGCTGAGCCAAAGCAACTGTACAGGGAGATTCAACACGGCAGCCTAGCCTCTTCCTGATTACAGATCACAATATTGTTTATACTTTCTCCACTGTATGGTGACATTCGGTACACCATGGTAGGCACATAGCATTAAGTTGCAAATCCCCCGTTAGTTTCCCAGGCTAACACTGATGATCCGAGCCATATGTCATCCATGTCACCCTGTATATTGTCATGATTGGATGGTATGAGCATGGTTAGTGTCCCGGAAGTGTTTTTAACAGACAACGTTGTCTTTTAACCTGTGTTGCCTTTTTGACATGTACATTTTTGAATGTATTGTACTGTGAAGTCTATTTATAGTTACATTAATAAAGGTTTTTGTAGTTTGTCTCCCACCTTTTGTCCCGAGGAATGGACTTCTCTCTCTGAGGATCTCTTTCCTCATAACCTCACCACTATTGAAGACTATTGCACAGAGGAAGGGGTACTGACGCAAGTGCTTTCGAAAACGTACAGTCTTCAGATCATACCCCCAGAACAGCCACAAGTATCTTGGATGAGGAAGTGGGAAAAGGAATTAAACCGCATGTTCATGATTGGCCAACAGCGAGACATGATTAGCTTCTCGCTAAAATCATCCATATGCACAAAGATGCAGGAAACGAATTACAAAATTCTGACTAGGTGGCATCACACGCCACAGATGCTACATACATTTTACCCTGATGGAGCTGATCGCTGCTGGCAGTGCCGGGAGGAGGGAGGAACGATGCTGCACATTTTTTGGTCCTGCCCCAGGTTGATATCATGCTGGAGAGAAGTCCGTAACATTGTTCAAAAGTTTACTGAATGAGAGATCCCTGACGATCCAGACTTTTTCTTGCTCCACAACATGTCTATCCCACCAAAAATGTATAAACAATCAATTATACGCCATTTATTAAATGCAGCTAAGAGTTTGAGCCCAAAGTCCACCTTTTGAAGAGTTGGAAAACCCCAATCTTCTATGCTGGCAGCAGATCCTGAAGACCTTCCATCCCTCATTCAAGAGGAAGCTGAATCTGATGTGCAGGAAGAGGAAGATAAGGCTGTTGAAGAAGAGGAGACCAGTGTGCCTGTGACTCCAGAGCCAAAATAACAGAGAGATCGAAGAGCTATTCCCCCACCTAAGAGACTGACCTATAATACTCTTGGTGAAAGCTCTGAGGAAGCTGTTTTCACTTCAAAAAGGACTCTTGAGGAGCTTGGTTCTTCCACCACAGATTTGGTGGAGGACAACCCCAACTCACCCCCTGGCACATCTGGCTGTGCTATACCAATTCAGATGGCCTGTAGGCAGGACAACCCCCCCATGCTAATTGGTGGGAGGTAACTCTGCCAGGTTTTTATGCTAATGTAAACTGTTTAGTTTCCTGTGCATTCTAACTTGCTTTCTTCTGCTTGTAAATATAAAGCATGTAACAGGTTACAGACTCTTTACCTCCTTTGGAGGACCAAAGGTTCTTTGGTGGGGGGGGTGTAGCTGGTACCTTTCCAGTCTGCCTGTCTCTCCCTTCATGTGTTTCTCTCTCTCCACACACAGGCATCCGATTACACTGCTCCCCTGCTGTGTGCTTATGGGAGAAGAAAAGGCAATAGAAGGAGCACTTACAGGAGCCAATGAATGGAAAGAAAGCAATGCATTCTGGCATATGTAGTTGATTTGTAAGGATTTGCCCCCTGGCCGTATCTAGAGAAGACATTAACTGCCAACAGGCTTATAGAGCCAGAAAGATTTCTGGGAGAAGAGCATCCTGGGGGAGATTATAAGAATCCAGGCTTTGGGCCTGTCTCTCTCTCTCTGGATGGCGGCGATCGCCCAAACAAGACCCTGTGTGTAATGGTGGCTGAGTTGTGGCCTTCTCCCACAGATTTATCAGTTCAGCAACCTTACAGCACTTCAGTCAGCAATCTGGAAGACCTGCCCTGCACCAAGCAGAGCCTGTAACTGATTCCTGCACCAAGCTTAAACGCTCGATCCATTAGAACCGCGGAAGAGGCAGTGGAAGCCAGTCCTAGGAGCCAGTGGGCTGGAGTGAACATCATCATCATCATCATCTCCATCCTTGACATCTTCTTCATCCACAGCTGCAGGTTCATCATCTATATCCATTGGTCCTGTGGGGTGAGTGGGCGAAAGCCCATTATTGCAGACATTGTGCACACATAGCCTAATTCAACATATTTACTGTAGTCAAGGCATAGATCCTAGCACACAGGAGAAAAGTAGGAATACAAACATTCATACCCTTTACTGAATGAATGTTACCTGTAGTTCCACCATAAAATTCAGAGATCACTGTGAAGCTTCTTTTGTATTATTGCAGTAGAAGTGTTTTATACTAATACAGTGCACTTCCTGGAAACCTGTTCTGTTGCATCTGCAGTTGCTTTTGGTATATACCATTCAGACTACAGAGCCGGCTTAAGATGATCTGAACTTTTAATTAAGGAACATTGAGTTACCACAACTTTTCATCTGCCCCTCACCCCACTTATTAGGCCCTTAATATTTGCCAGAGCATTTGTAGATCGCATTCACTTAAGAACTCTCTCTACTAGAGCAGGTTGAATGATTGGTAATTGTTGTTTATTGGTGTAACTGTTTGTCTACAATTCACTAGTTTATACCTGGTTATATATATCATTTACCAGCTACACTTGGTTGTTCACCATTTGCGGCTGTCAAGGGAGTGAACAGTAGAGAGTGGTCTGACATTTCAGTGGTCATATCCCTGCTCTCCTGTGCCCCACTCTCATGCACAGTACACAATATATTGATCTGTTTATACACATACTTGGTGTGCTTTCTTCACTGTGTCCTAATTAAAGGGGAACTAACACAATATTATTTCAACCCAGTATTGCCAGGTGTGCCAGAGGGGACTGATACTGTTATTGTGGTTGAGAGGTAGGTAAGGGACTGAACATACTTAATCAGCTCCTGCAGGGTTAGCGCTACATGATCCCGGACGAGCCCTCACGTGTAGTGCTATCCCCCCGCAGGAGCCGCTTAAGTATGTTCAGTCCGTTACCCTGCCTCTCAACCCCAATAACAGTCTCAGTCCCCTCTCCAGGTACAGCCAGGGAGCCAGGGGGCAAATCCTTACAAATCAACTACATATCCCAGAATGCATTGCTTTCTCTGAAAGGAAATGACACACAGAGTCCTTTGTAGCTGCTGTTGTTAAAGCCCCATTCATTGGCTCCTCTAACTGCTCCTTCTATTAGCTTTTCTTCTCCCATAAACACATAGCAGGGGAGCAGTGTAATCGGATGCCTGTGGGTGGAGAGAGAGAGAAACTCATGCAGGTGCCTGCTACACATATAATCATTTCTATGTTGCATTTCAATATTTCCTAACCTACTCCTATTACTCTGAATAATCTTGGAGTTTGTAAACTTACTTTGTGAAGATCCCCACAGATTTACTTCTTTGAATTCTGTTATACATATTCATTTTGCCCTGTTGACAGGCACTGCTGTGTCGCATATTTCACAGAGCCTGCCTTCTGAACTACAGAGGTGCTGAGAGGAGGAGTTTCAGGAGGTGGAGGTAGTATGGGAATCACTGCTTGCAGGCAGCAAGCAAGAAATTAAAAGTAAACAGCAGAGGAAAATCTGCAAAACATGCAGGCAATCCAGAAACTTGTGGAAAGAGATGGCCAGCAGACAGGCAGCGGTCACAATAAGCTTCTATTGGATTGGTAATAATAACTACTGTTTGTATTGATATTACATGGCTGGTATTATAAAATGCAAGTAAGTGTATACTGTGACCATAGAACTCCTTTAAAGTGTTACTAAAGTCAAAACATTTTTTTTATTAAAATAACAAACATGTTATACTTACCTGCTCTGTGCAGTTGTGTTGCACAGCGTGGCCCCTAATCCTCTTCTGGGGTCCCTGGCTTTGATCTCGGCTCCTCCTCTTCTTCTTGGATCTACGATAGCCAGCCGCTGGCTATGGGGAGAGCGTAGCATGCGCGCTCCCGACTTGTGTCTATGGAGCTAAGCTCCATAGACTTACACAGCGGGACTTAGGCTCGTACTCCACTTCCTCTTTACTGCTTCTGATTGACAGCAGCAAGAGCCAACGGCTCCTGCTGTTGCTCAAATGCTGTGTAAAGAGGAAAAGAGGGGAGAATAGATGCAGCCATGCACAGCGCTGATCTCTTATTCCCTCTCTTGCCCTTCACACAGGGAAGGGGGGTGGGGGGTACAGAGAAACTGAAAACCTTTTTTTACCTTAATGCAAACAATGCAACAACACTTTAAGCTTAACGGTAACAGCTTGCACTACTCATTGCAATTATCTGTGGTCATCTACGGTACTATTATTTATTTTCTATTATAGAACGAATAATTCTTATTAGTAAAAACACGCTCTCATCAGTGCCTCTTGCATTGCAGCACATCTGCACATACTGCTTTAAGGAGATGACTTTGCAACGCTGTTCTATGGAGTGTCTCCAGTACAGGGAGCAGCCTTCTTAACTAGGTCTGATTTGATCATGGGTATGATTGGCTGATGTAACAATGCAAGGGGAGGGGGTCTGCAGCTGAGAAAGGGAATCACAACTTTGGTATGAAGGGGGAACAGTGGTATGTATAAACAGTTTGCTGGAGCTACACTGAGGGAAAAAAATTATTTGATCCCCTACTGATTTTGTACGTTTGCTCACTGACAAAGAAATGATCAGTCTATAATTTCAATGGTAGGTTTATTTTAACAGTGAGAGACAGAATAACAACAACAAAAAAATCCAGAAAAACACATTAAAAAAAAGTTATAAATGGATTTGCAATTTAATTAGTGAAATAAGTACAGTATTTGACCCCTTCGCAAAACATGGCTTAGTGCTTGTTGGCAAAACCTTTGTGTTCAATCACAGAGCTCAAACATTTCTTGTAGTTGGCCACAAGGTTTGCACTCTTTGCAGATACTCTCCAAGTCATGAAGGTTTTGAGGCTGCTGTTTGGTAACTCGAACCTTCAGCTCACTCCACATATTTTCTAGGCCACTCCAGGACCTTAATGTGCTTCTTCTTGAGCCACTCTTTTGTTGCCTTTGCCGTGTGTTTTGGGTCAATGTCGTGCTGGAATAGCCATCTACAACCCATTTTCAATGCCCTGGCTGAGGGAAGGAGGTTCTCACCCAAGATTTGACGGCGCATGGCCTCATCCATCGCCTATTTGATGTGGTGAAATTGTCCTGTCCCCTTGGCAAAAAAACACACCCAAAGCATAATGTTTCCACCTCCATGTTTGACGGTGGAGATGGTCTTCTTGGGGTCATAGGCAGCATTCCTCCTCTCCAAACACGGCGAGTTGAGTTGATACCAAAGAGCTTGATTTTGGTCTCATCTGTCCACAACACTTTCGCCCAGTTCTCTTCTTTTTTCAGACTTCAGATGGGCCTGTACTTGTGCTTTCTTGAGCAGGGGGACCTTGCGGGTGCTGCGCGATTTCCGTCCTTCACGGTGTAGTGTGTTGCCAATTGTTTTCCTGGTGGCTATTATCCCAGCTGCCTTGAGATTCTTGACAAGATTCTCCCATGTTGTTCTGGGCTGATTCCGCACTGTTCTCATGATCATTGAAACTCCACAAGGTGAGATCTTGCATGGAGCCCCAGACCAAGGGAGATTGACAGTTATTTTGTGTTTCTTCCATTTGTGAATAATTGCTCCAACTCTTGTCACGCTCTCACTAATCTGCTTGGTGATGGTCTTGTAGCCCATTCCAGCCTTGTGAAGGTCTACAATCTTGTTCCTGACATCCTTGGACAGCTCTTTGGTCTTGGCAATGGTGGAGAGATTGGAATGTGATTGACTGATTGCTTCTGTGGACAGGTGTCTTTTATACAGATAACAAGCTGAGATTAGGAGCACTCCCTTTAGGGCCGGTTCACATTGTAGCGAGGCGGAGCGGCGCGGAGCGGCGCGATGCGGCGCTCCAGGCGATCTCAAAGCGGCTTGCTAGGCGACTTCTATCATAGAAGTCAATGCAAGCCGCCTGAGATCGCCCTAAAAATAGTGCAGGGACCATTTTTCTAATGCGGAGCGAAGCGATTCGCTCCTATTAGAACGGTCCCATTTGCACAGCATTGAGGCGAATTGTCAGGCGACTCAAGTCGCCTGACAATTCGCCTAGATGTGAACTGTCAGCGAAGTCGCGCCGCTCCGCCTCGCTACAATGTGAACCGGCCCTTAAGAGAGTGCTCTTCATCTCAGCTCATAACCTGTATAGAAGACACCTGGGAGCCAGAAATCTTGCTGATAGGGGATCAAATACTTATTTAACTCAATCAAATCAATTTATAACTTTTTTGGAATGCGTTTTTCTGGATATTTTTGTTGTTATTCTGTCTCTCACTGTTAAAATAAACCTACCATTTAAATTATAGGCTGATCATTTCTTTGTCAGTGGGCAAACGTACAAAATAAGCAGGGGATCAAATACTTTTTCCCTCACTGCATCTGATGTTGTGCTGCACAGAAGAGTGCTAATCAGAGACTACTGCTACCATCATACTTTGTGCAATGCTACATGTAAAGGGACCTGTATCCTGAGAGTCCACACTGGGGATCAGTGTTTCACTTGATGGACACGGCAAGTGACTGTGACCATCAGTAGACCCCTGACCATCAGGGGAGGACCACTGGCTACTACTGCTGGGCATAGCTTGCAAGGGAGGACCCTTTCACAAACCTATATGCAAATGCCTGGAATTCAGAGAGTGAATACTGCGTTGAAAGGTTGCAGTGAAAGGTCAACTGTTACTGAATCAGAGCATGTGTCTGGAGTCCCGGAAGAGGGTGCCCTGAGACTGGTAAGAGACTAACATCATACAAGTTAATCTGTTGTTTGCTGGGAACTGTTGTGCTTTCTTCAAGAGCCCCAACTTTGCCGACCAAAGATTTTTTTTTTCCCATCAATCACTGGCCCATGAACATAAAACTGAGATTGTTATAGCAAGCCAGGACTGATTTTTTTTTTTTTTTTACTGTTGCTAGGTAAGTTTAGTTCTGTTAATTACTGTTAATCAGAATACTGCTGGGGTTTGACAATACAGTCAGGTCCATAAATATTGGGACATCAAAACAATTCTAATCTTTTTGGCTATATGCACCACCACAATGGATTTGAAATTAAACAAACAAGATGTGCTTTAACTGCAGACTTTAATTTGAGGGTATTTACATCCAAATCAGGTGAACGGTGTAGGAATTACAACAGTTTGTATATGTGCCTCCCACTTTTTAAGGGACCAAAATTAATGGGACAGATTAACAATCATAAATCAAACTTTCACTTTTTAATACTTGGTTGCAAATCCTTTGCAGTCAATTACACCCTGAAGTCTGGAATGCATAGATATCACCAGACACTGGGTTTCATCCCTGGTGACGCTCTGCCAGGCTTCTACTGCAACTGTCTTCAGTTCCTGCTTGTTCTTGGGGCATTTTCCCTTCAGTTTTGTCTTCAGCAAGTGAAATGCATGCTCAATCGGATTCAGGTCAGGTGATTGACTT
The DNA here is from genome assembly GCA_018402905.1 of Glandirana rugosa. Lineage (NCBI taxonomy): Eukaryota > Metazoa > Chordata > Amphibia > Anura > Ranidae > Glandirana > Glandirana rugosa. Next base: position 1,444,440 of record BLSH010440097.1, read on the forward strand.
GGCCATTGCATAACATTCCACTTCTTTCCCTTAAAAAACTCTTTGGTTGCTTTTGCGGTATGCTTCGGGTCATTATCCATCTACACTGTGAAGCGCCGTCCAATGAGTTCTGAAGCATTTGGCTGAATATGAGCAGATAATATTGCCCGAAACACTTCAGAATTCATCCTGCTGCTTTTGTCAACAGTCACATCATCAATAAATACAAAAGAACCAGTCCCATTGGCAGCCATACATGCCCACGCCATGACACTACCACCACCATGCTTCATTGATGAGGTGGTATGCTTTGGATCATGAGCATGTTCCTTTCCTTCTCCATACTCTTCTATTCCCATCACTCTGGTACAAGTTGATCTTGGTCTCATCTGTCCATAGGATGTTGTTCCAGAACTGTGAAGGCTTTTTTAGATGTTGTTTGGCAAACTCTAATCTGG
>BLSH010440097.1:1444886-1461938 GCA_018402905.1 Glandirana rugosa
AACTACCCTTTTTTTTTTAGAAACCAGCCGTTTCAACCCCGAGAACTTCTTTCGTGTTGTCAAGGGTCGTTTGTTGTCTAATTGAACATACTACAATCAGAGAATGGTCAGAGTCCCGTGGGAGAAGGCCCTGAGGTCTGTGTACGAGACTAAGTCATTGTCAACTGGAAAGTGACGTTGGAAAGTTGCGTCATAAGTGAGAGACTTAAGGTCCGTAAACGTATATCCAAACACTTTCCCAGGAGGGAACGTTCGATACGGGTCGTCATCATCGGTCACCAGGAGGGGACTACCAGTCCCCAGATGACTACCAGTGTCAGTGAAGAGCCCCAACTTTGCCGACCAAAGATTTTTTTTTTCCCATCAATCACTGGCCCATGAACATAAAACTGAGATTGTTATAGCAAGCCAGGACTGATTTTTTTTTTTTTTTACTGTTGCTAGGTAAGTTTAGTTCTGTTAATTACTGTTAATCAGAATACTGCTGGTGTTTGACAATACAGTCAGGTCCATAAATATTGGGACATCAAAACAATTCTAATCTTTTTGGCTATATGCACCACCACAATGGATTTGAAATTAAACAAACAAGATGTGCTTTAACTGCAGACTTTAATTTGAGGGTATTTACATCCAAATCAGGTGAACGGTGTAGGAATTACAACAGTTTGTATATGTGCCTCCCACTTTTTAAGGGACCAAAATTAATGGGACAGATTAACAATCATAAATCAAACTTTCACTTTTTAATACTTGGTTGCAAATCCTTTGCAGTCAATTACACCCTGAAGTCTGGAATGCATAGATATCACCAGACACTGGGTTTCATCCCCCGTGACACTCTGCCAGGCCTCTACTGCAACTGTCTTCAGTTCCTGCTTGTTCTTGGGGCATTTTCCCTTCAGTTTTGTCTTCAGCAAGTGAAATGCATGCTCAATCGGATTCAGGTCAGGTGATTGACTTGGCCATTGCATAACATTCCACTTCTTTCCCTTAAAAAACTCTTTGGTTGCTTTTGCGGTATGCTTCGGGTCATTATCCATCTACACTGTGAAGCGCCGTCCAATGAGTTCTGAAGCATTTGGCTGAATATGAGCAGATAATATTGCCCGAAACACTTCAGAATTCATCCTGCTGCTTTTGTCAACAGTCACATCATCAATAAATACAAAAGAACCAGTCCCATTGGCAGCCATACATGCCCACGCCATGACACTACCACCACCATGCTTCATTGATGAGGTGGTATGCTTTGGATCATGAGCAATCACTCTGGTACAAATTGATCTTGGTCTCATCTGTCCATAGGATGTTGTTCCAGAACTGTGAAGGCTTTTTTAGATGTTTGGCAAACTCTAATCTGGCCTTCCTGTTTTTTAAGGCTCACCAATGGTTTACATCTTGTGGTGAACCATCTGTATTCACTCTGGTGAAGTCTTCTCTTGATTGTTGACTTTGACACACATACACCTACCTCCTGGAGAGTGTTCTTGATCTGGCTAACTGTTGTGAAGGGTGTTTTCTTCACCAGGGAAAGAATTCTTCAGTTATCCAGCACAGTTGTTTTCCGTGGTCTTCTGGGTCTTTTGGTGTTGCTGAGCTCATTGGTGCGTTCTTTCTTTTTAAGGATGTTCCAAACTGTTGATTTGGCCACACCTAATTTTTTTGCTATCTCTCTGATGGGTTTGTTTTGTTTTTTTAGCCTAATGATGGCTTGCTTCACTGATAGTGACAGCTCTTTGGATCTCACATTGAGAATTGACAGCAACAGATTCCAAATGAAAATAGCACACTTGAAATGAACTCTGGGCCTTTTATCTGCTCCTTGTAAATGGGATAATGAGGGAATAACACAACAGCTGAGCAGCCAATTGTCCCATTACTTTTGGTCCCTTAAAAAGTGGGAGGCACATATACAAACTGTTGTAATTCCTACACCGTTCACCTGATTTGGATGTAAATACCCTCAAATTAAAGCTGAATGTCTGCAGTTAAAGCATATCTTGCTCTTTTCATTTCAAATCCATTGTGGTGGTGTATAGAGCCAAAAAGATTAGAATTGTGCCGATGTCCCAATATTTATGGACCTGACTGTATCTCTCAGAGTAATGTTATTGTCTTACTGAATGTTTGTATAAGTATACATGCTAATCCTTCCTTCTTTTAGGCAATGCTTGGCTCATATATTCTTTAAAATACATTAAGGTGTGTCAGTAAGTGCTGGTTGGTTAAGTGCAGTGTGTCATCTTCAGTTGTGCAGAAAAGTCAATGAACAATTCTGTGGCTCCACTGGGAGTTAATGCTACAGTTCCAATTTGGTCTGATACTGTATGCTACTGAATATGTTTGTAATATCTGTTCAATAAGGCCACTTTCACACTGGGGCACGTTAGGGGTAAAGTGCCACTAGTTTTAGCGGCGATTCACCACTATTTGGGCGGCAGCAGTTCACTTTTAACCCCAAGAAGGGGTTAGAAGTGTGCGGCGCTTCCGAATCGGTGTTTAGGCATTTCGTAAGCGATCGCCATTCATTTCAATGGCAGGGGCGGTGTAGGAGCGGCATATACACCGCTACCGCACCACCCCAAAGATACTGCTTGCAGGACTTTTTTCCCATCCCGCAGTTTGGCTTAAGAGGCAGTCTACGGGCGCTTTACAGGCACTATTTTTAGCCTAAGTGCAAAAACAGCTGTAGATTTTGCCAGTAATCTTGTGAGGGGATACTTTTCTGTATTCTCTGCCTGTGGACAAGGAGGAGTTGTGGAGATAACAGGGGAGGAGATGAGGAAAGGTCTGTGTTCTTTGCTAGTTATAAGAAATGAAGGAGACACTGCTGACACCATGTGCTTAGGATTAAGAGCTGTGATGCAATGTCAAAGAAAAAGGGAGGAGGACACCATATTTCTAGTACATCAACAGTTATTTTTTTGTACTTGTGGCATGACTAAGGGAATAACATATAGAGAAATATACTATTATCCCAGGGATACTACTTTATCTTGCCTTGACATACACTTGAAGAAAAAAAAACCTACAAGACAATGACATAATGTGCTTGTATGCATCGCATACTAGCACATTATGAAATACTTACCTTACAAAGCCCTCCAGTGTTGTGCTGTTACTGCAGTAAAAACAGTACAGAACACAGCCACTTGCAATCATCCTCAAAAACAGCAACCCCTTCAGTAAAGTAGCTAATGCATATGAATGGCTGGAAGGGTACAAGACCCAAGGACAAACAAACACCCCACTGGAACTGGAGTACTGCCTGCATGAGGGTTCTGACAGTGGAGGGCCCCTTATCTGGCTGCAGACCACTTTCCCAGCTATCTGTCTCATCTGGTGTGGCCTTATTGAGCTGTTGAGGGAGGGAAGCAGAGGAATGTATACATCCTGGATGTGTCCAGGAACTAGAGAGTTGTGAAAAATGAAAATAAGGGGAATGTGCCTGAATCTGAGCATAATGTGTGGATGGGCATGCTGCTACAGTTATAAAATAGTAGAATTTTAGATATGTATTTAAAAAAATACATGACAGTTCAGGATAACATGCATATAAAAAAATTTATAATGTATTAAAGGAAAATACAGGCCACATATGAGCAAGTTTTCATAACTGGAAATCCAGCAAGTGACCTACTTTCACACTGCTTCTGAATCATATACTACAGCTGAGCAGTCAGGGGATGTTGGCTTCTTCTATTTCCCTAATTTAACTCTTGAAATTAATGCTAAATAAAATCTCTAATATGAATATGGAAATAAAACATTTATAGTTCCAAATGTAAAAGTTCTCAGGCAGAATCTCTTTAAAGTATATGTAAACCCAATCATTAAAATTTCAAACAAGATTTAACGAGTTTAATGTAATTTCAAAAGTCAATTTCAGAATTGTGAATTCTGCTGCTTTTATTAAAATATACCTATAAACACAATTATAGCTTTTAGAAAAAATTATGGGCAGCACAGTCACCAAGAGGTTAGCACTTCTTTTTTTTTTTTTAAACTCCTCATTTATGGTATGCAATAAAACATACAATATGACATGACCAATCACAGTCAAGGAAATCCAAATATTAACAGCGATACAACCACAAGATTGATATCAAAGAGACAGATAAGATTCCACCATTACAATATAAAATTTCAATTAACTGTGGGCAACGGCCTCTACAACAAATATATTGTGTATCCGAAAAGCAAATGAAGAAACTCATTAATCATGAACATACCAAAACAGAAAGAGAAACAGTAGCTAACAGGTACTGAACCACTACAAAGCTGGGGAACAAAACGTGGACCTTACACCATATAAGTCTCTCTGTCCCATCCCCACAGTAGCCACTCCTAGTGATTAAGGCATACTGATTGATTCTTACTATTGTTTGAGGGAAAAAGATGACACCCGAGGTGTCAAAGGGAGGTATAAAAAGGAAGGGTAAAAAGAAAAAGTGTAGGAAGAGAGGGGGAAGGGTACTTTGATAGGGTCAGCGGCGTGAAGCATATCTCAGCTGGGTCCGGTGTAGAGACGGCAGGCTGCAGTGGGATCAGGAACCGCTTTATAGTGACGGCAGGACTCGTGTTGCGCGCTTGCTTCCCTGACACCAAGTGTCTTTGCGAGAGAAGAAAATGTGGGACAAGACTGTATTAAGAGTCTGCAAAAGGGCCGCGGCCGGGAGCTCAAAGAAGATGCTCTTCCATTTCGAGATCACACTCCCATGTTAGCACTTCTGCCTGGCAGCACTAGGTCGAATCCACAACCTGCCTGGAGTTTGCATGTTCTCCCTGTACCTGTGTGGGTTTTCTCCCACACTCACATGCTGGGAGGTTAATTGACTCCAGTCTAAATTTGCTACAATATGTGTATGAATGTGAGTTAGGGACCTTAGATTGTAAGCTCCTTGAGGGCAGGGACTGATGTGAATGTACAATATACAGTATCTCACAAAATTGAGTACACCCCTCACATTTTTGTAAATATTTTATTACATCTTTGTGACAACACTGAAGAAATGACACTATGCTACAATGTAAAGTAGTGAGAGTACAGCTTGTATAACAGTGTAAATTTACCATCCCCTCAAAATAGAGCCATTAATGTCTAAACCGCTGGCAACAAAAGTGAGTACACCCCTAAGTGAAAAGTCCAAATTGGGCCCAAAGCGTCAATATTTTGTGTGGCCACCATTATTTTTCAGCCCTGCATTAACCCTCTTGTGCATGGAGTTCATCAGAGCTTCACAGGTTGCCACTGGAGTCCTCTTCCACTCCTCCATGACAACATCACGGAGCTGGTGGATGTTAGAGACCTTGCATAACTCCATCTGTGAGGATGCCCCACAGATGCTCAATAGGGTTTAGGTCTGGAGACATGCTAGGCCAGCCCATCACTTTTACCCTCAGCATTTTTAGCAAGGCAGTGATCATCTTGGAGGTGTGCTTGGGGTCGTTATAATGTTGGAATACTGCCCTGCGGCCCAATCGCCGAAGGGAGGGGATCATGCTCTACTTTGGTATGTCACAGTACATGTTGGCATTCATGGTTCCCTCAATGAACTGTAGCTCCTCAGTGCCGGCAGCACTCATGCAGCCCCAGACCATGACACTCCCACCACCATGCTTGGCTGTAGGCAAGACACACTTGTCTTTGTACTCCTCACCTGGTTGCCACCACACACGCTTGACACCATCTGAACCAAATAAGCTTATCTTGATCTCATCAGATCACAGGACATGGTTCCAGAAATCCATGACCTTAGTCTGCTTGTCTTCAGCAAACTGTTTGCAGGCTTTCTTGTGCATCAGCTTCCTGGGATGACAGCCATGCAGACCAATTTGATGCAGTGTGCGGCATATGGTCTGAGCACTGACAGGCTGACCTCTTACCACTCCAACCTCTGCAGCAATGCTGGCAGCACTCATACGTCTATTTCCCAAAGACAACCTCTGGATATGATGCTGAGCACGTGCACTCAACTTCTTTGGTCGACCATGGTGAGGCCTGTTCTGAATGGAACCTGTCCTGTTAAACCACTGTATGGTCTTGGCCACTGTGCTGCAGCTCAGTTTTAGAGTCTTGGTAATCTTATTATAGCCTAGGCCATCTTTATGTAGAGTAACAATTCTTTTTTTCAGATGCTCAAAGAGTTCTTTGCCATGAGGTGCCATGTTGAACTCCCAGTGACCGGTATGACAGAGTTAGAGTGATAACACCAAATTTAACACACCTGCTCCCCATTCACACCTGAGACCTTGTAACATTAGCAAGTCACATGACACCGGTTAGGGAAAATGGCTAAATGGTCCCAATTTGGACATTTTCACCTAGGGGTGTAATCACTTTTGTTGGAAGCGGTTTAGACATTAAGGCATCATACACACCGGTGTATTAGCAAAACGTCAGGACCGACGTCAGGCAAAAATCTGCGTTTTGCATCAGCGTTAATGAGCTTTATTGAGTGTTAGTAGGCGTTTTTTTTAAAAAAACCATTCCTCTGCTATTTTTTAACCTAAAAACTCTGGCGCTAAAAACGGCGGTTAACGTCGCATCGGCGTTAGTGAGCGTTTTGCCGGCTCAGCGTCAAAAACACCAAAACGTTACAGCCTCAGAACGATCGGGTCCCGCGTTCGATTTACAGCTTAATTACGCCAACGCCATCTACAGCTCAAAAACGTCTGCGTTTCTATGGGGCCATAGAATAACATGGAGAGCTGCAAAAAACGCGGCGGTAAAAAATGCCCGTGTGTATGAGGCCTAATGGCTGTGTGTTGAGTTATTTTGAGGGGACAGCAAATTTACAGTTATACAAGCTGTACACTCACTACTTTACATTGTAGCAGTGTCATTTCTTCAGTGTTGTAACATGAAAAGATATACTAAAATATTTACAAAAATGTGAGGGATGTACTCATTTTTGTGAGATATTGTATATGTAAAGGGCTGCGTAAATTGTCAGTGCTATATATGTAGCGGTAATCAGAATAAAATAAATACCTGGTGATTTTGTCATAAAGGTCCTTGTGAAGTGCCTGCACAGCATAGCAAAACTGCCCCTGTGTCCCAGTTGTGCTCGTGCATTGTCACACAGGTATCTGATGGAAGCAAGTGGCCATTTTGCAAGCATGGTACACTTTTGGCACCATCATGAAACCCCTCCCCCCAAATGCCATGAAGCCATCGCTGGAGTGCATTTGTGTGAACAATTTAAAATGTGCCACTTATACACAGTCCTTTAGCAAACTAAATACGATTCAAGTAAGAGTTTAATTCTACTTTAACACTTTCTGTATAGATATATTTAAAGTGATTGTCTCGTTTTTTTTCTATAAAAATAACAATCGTCATATTTACCTGCCCTGAGTAGTGATTTTGCACAGAGCAGCCCGAATCCTCTTCTTCTCGGCTCGGGTGCCTCTTCAGCCCCTCCCTCCTGTCCATTTACCCCCACAGCAAGCAGCTTGATATGGGGGCACCTGAGCCAAGCCACAGCTCTGTGTGTCCATGCAGACACGGAGCCCCGGTTCGGACCCGCCCCATCTCTCTCATGATTGGCTCCCTGACTTTGATTGACAGCAGGGGTAGCCAATGGCGCCGCTGCTGTGTCTCAGCCAATCAGAAGGGAGAGGCATGGACGGCCGAGGCACTCGTAGACAATGCTGGATAGAGATGGGGCTCAGGTAAGTATTAATGCATAGAATGCATTAAGATAAAAAACCTTCTGCCTTTACAACCACTTTAACTACCACATAGTTACAATGTATTTTTTTTTGTATTTTATGCTGTGGAAAAGCTTCAGAGTGTAGCAGGGCCTCTTTAGTAACACTGAAAAGAGAGCAGGGCTGATGTCATTGAGGTACTAAATAGGATATAGCCCAAACCCCTAAGTGTTGTTTTGTTGGCTGTACCTCAGATCAATCTCTTAACACTTTCAACTTGCCTTGCAGCGAACAAGTTAATCATGCAACAAAGTGGGTTGTTAGCAAATGATCTTTATCACTCCTGCGCTCCTGTAATAGAGATTTATGGGTCCTGTTGGTGTGAACTAACATCCATCTTGTACATGCAACCCTGTACACTTTTGAACCCACTTGCTAGATGCCACTTGCTCCTCTTTCTCTGACCCCAGGTGCTGGTGCAAAAAGCTGTGCCACTGTCCCTTTACATATGGAAATATTGTATGAATGGTGGCTCTGTAGGACACAGAGAGCCCTGTATGTAAACACTTTTGAAGTATAATTAAAGGCTCCTGTATGACAATCTTAGCAAGTACAATTTTGGGGTCTATTCACAAAAGGATAGCACATGAGAAAATTGGGTCATGTGACACATTTAGCCCAAATATTGCATGCGATATGAAAAATGTCAATTCACTATAGGTTTATTCAGTATTTACTGCAAAAATTAGAAACATTTGGTAAATCACATACAATACACAAATAAATGTCTAAAAATCAGGTAAAAAAAATGAAAGAAGTATACAAAAACATTAGTTAAATAATTTGTGGTTCAGCCACACACAATTTAACGAACACCAGCTGGTTCTTAAGGAGCTTGCAGCGGTTGGCTTCCTCACAAACCAGGGAATAGCTGGCTGTTAGGAAGCCAGCCCCCATGTTGAGGACATGTGGACAGAGGGGCTGCACGCTCACGCCCCACCCTTTCCTGGACTTCCAGGCTGCATGCTTGGATAAGGGTCTGGTATGGATTTTGTGGGGACCTTTTTTTTTTGGCATGTAATCCCCTCCAAAATCCCCCTGTGAGGTCCTCCAAAGGGCCTGGTATAGGTTGGGAAGGGGGGGTGGGGACCAAACAGTATGTATAATTTTTTTTTCTTTACTGTTGGGTCTTTTGTTTACAAGCCCGGCTGAAAGCATGGATGAGTCATGGTGGTTAGGATGACAGCACGTGTTGGCTACTTAACAACCTGCAGTCCTGAGCTGAATGGTCACATTTAGGCCCAGTTCACCTGGTGCGACAATCACTCCAACTTTGAGAGCACAAATCGCATGATATGGAAAAAACAAGGTTTCCCTATGAGAGCAGTCTTAAATGGTCCGCTTTATGTCGGTCTGACTCTTGAAAAGGTTCCTGCACTACTTTGGTCCGACTTGGGTCCGATTTCAGCCCATTGAATTTAAAGTCACATCCAAGTCAGATCAGCATCTTAACTGATCTGACTTGCAACATGTGACTTGTGCTCAGAGGCAATGTTAGCAATGCAAAATGCATTGAAAGTAAAAACAGCATGTGGGTACCCCCCCAATCCATTCCAGGGCCTTCGGGTCTGGTATTGATTTTTAGGAGAAACGCCACACCAGAATTAAAAAAAAAAAATGGAGTGCCCCCCCAATTCATACCAGACCCTGATTATGCAGCCTGGCAAGCCAGGAAAGGGGGGGGACGAGCAAGCACCCCCACCCCTCCTGAACCATACCAGGCCCAATGCCCTCAACATTAGGGGGGGGCAAAGGGGCAACCCTGGGCTGTGGGGGTGTGCGGGTAGGGGGCTTATCGGAATCTCCCATTCATCAAAAAAAAAACAAACAGTGTAGTGTAATAAAAACACGAGTCAGTTTTTGACAAGTCCTTTATTAAAAATGACTAATGTCCCCCGTGGTAGCTCCAACATCAGTTACGATTTCTCACGACACCGCCGACCCACTGAAAATAAAAAAAATGCTGCTCCTCCCACACTGGGTCAGTGAAGTCACAAGAGGACGGGGTCTCAGGATGACTGTCAGGGCTGGGTTCAGCCTTCCCTTCTTAGAGCAAGCTGCTCAGCTGAGGGTTAATTGTCAGTCTCAGCTTCCACTCTGTCACACCTGATGTCCATATCCTGCTCGTTAGCCAGCTCTCCTAGCTATATAAACTGCCTGGATTAGCTCTCAGACACCTTTGCCTGGTCAACATCTCTGGATAAATCTCTGCTGTGGTTTCCTGTAAAAGAATTTTGCCTGTTTGGCATTCCTTCTGGTTTCTGGATTAAAGACTCTGCTCGGCTCCTGACCCTGCATGCTGTTTGTTTGACCTCACTGATCTCTGGATCCCTGTTTGCTGGCTTGCTCCACCTATGCACTCTAGCTAATGAACCTTGGGTATGTTTTAACTTTGTTTGCTCTGTTTGTTCTATTTTACCATTTTTATTAACCGGTTCCCGACTGGCTTGTGTACATTTACTGCTGCAGAGTGGCAGCGTAGCGCGAATTGCCATATAAAAACGGTGATACGTGCAGGCGGTGCGCTCTCATGCCCGCCGTACCCTCCCTGAGTGTGGCCGCAGGTTGGGCGGCCTCAATGTCCGCCGGCAACCCGCGATCACCTAATACAGATCCCTGTCATCAGGATCACTTAGATTTGTCATGCCCCTGCCAGCCCAGCCCCCACACAGTTAGAACACACTGAGGGAACACAGTTAACCCCTTGATTTTCCCCCTGCAGGTTAACCCCTTCCCTGCCAGTGACATTTATACAGTAATCAGTGGCTATTTTTAGATCTGATCGCTGTATAATTGTCAATGGCCACAAAAAAGTGTCATAATTGTCCGATCTGTCCGCCGCAATATCACAGTCCCGCTAAAAATTGCAGATCACCACCATTACCAGTAAATAACTTTTGTGCAAACCAAGCAATAAACGCATATTGCGATTTAATTTACCAACAATATGTAGAAGAATACATTTTGGCCTAAACTGATGAATACATTTTTTTGATATTTTTTTGGGATATATATGTATTATAGCAAAAAGTAAAAATATATATTTTTTTTCAAAATGGTCGCTTTTTTTTGTTTATAACGCAAAAAATAAAAACAGTAGAGGTGATCAAATACCACCAAAAGAAAGCTCTATTTGTGGGAAAAAAAGGGACGTCAATTTTGTTTGGGTACAATGTCGCACGACCTCACAATTATGTGAAACCGACGCATTGCCGAATCGCAAAAAGTGCTCTGGTCAGGAAGGGGGTAAATCCTTCCGGGGCTGAGGTGGTTAAATAGTGTGATTTTAACTGCAGTTCTGTCTCAGTCTGATTCCTGGTTCCTGACAATGACGTCACCAGATGGCCACACCCCAAAGTTATATAAGAGCTGTCAGACACCGAAGCCAGTGTCGGAGGAGGAGCATTTTTTTTTTTCAACAGGTCGGCGGCGGAAGACATCATGATTTACGTTGGAGCTACCACGAGGGACATTATTCATTTTTAATAAAGGACGTGTCAAAAACTGACTCATGTTTTTATTACACTTCACTGTTTTTTTTTTGGGTGAATGGGTGGGGGTACTGTGTACCCCATACTCTTTCACATGGGGGGGGGCCCTTTCCTAAAGGGGGCTTCCAGATTCCGATAGGCCCCCGGCTCGCAGACCCCCACAACCACAGCCCAGGGTTGTGGGAAAGAGACCCTTGTCCCCATCAACATGGGTAGAAGGTGCATTGGGGTGGGGGGGCAGAACCCCCCTGCCCGGAGGACACCAACAAGTTCAGGGCATGTGGCCTGGTATGGTTTAGTGGTTTAGGAGGGGGGACACTCACTCGCCCCCCCCCCTACTTTCCTGACCTGCCAAGCCGCATGGAGGTTGGATTAATGTTGGACTGAAGTTGCAGGACAAAGTCGGATCAACAGTCGCACGACTTTCATGTCACACCAGTATGAACCAGGGCTTAGCAGTGGCAGGAATACCAATGCTAAATGTTTACTTCATGCTGCAGTTGGACATTTGGACTTTGTTAAAATAACATGCAAAAACACGTTACTACAGCAAAATAAAAAGTTTTACTCATGCAGTATTTAAGATTCATTTTTGTGTGAATTGCATGCTCATGAGTTTAAATTCATGCAGTATTTAACTCTTAGTTAATTGACCTCCCCCAGGTACAAATAATGTGCAAGCTTCTGAAATAAAAACCTCCTTTACCTTCCCTGACTGAGCCAAATCCTCCTTCATTTGTGTCTCACACACTCCCATCTTAGACACTGCAGCTCATAGTAGGTAGGTTTCAGCAAAAGTCAGCCTTGTCAAACAAGAAAGCCATGGGCAGGACTAGGCGGCCAAGAGCTGACTGATGAGCCCTGTGAATCAGCAGCAACAATGCTAATAGACTCCCCCATCTGCAAATTTTTTTTTATCCTACTGTAGTGCAAACAGATGCAGCCTACATAAGCATGGCAACATTGTTGCCACACATGTCAGGAAATTGCATTTGTGGGATTTTTAGGGGCGCTAAGAGAATACTGCAGATGCACTTATAATAAAGTGCTGCAGCACATTTTTTTGAAAAATAGTTCTTTAAGAAAAACCTCTGAGTAGAACACACAGTCTTGACCTTAAATCGGAGCTCCACCCAAAAGGGGAGGCTCTGCCTATATGCCCCCCCCTCTGCTGCCACATCTAGCACCTTTTGGGGGGGGAGCGGGTATCTGGTTTTGACATTTCGGCTCCCCTCCTCCTTCTCCTGCAGCTGGCCCAATTAGAGAGTGTAGTGCGCTTTGCGCATGCGCAGTAGGGCACTGGCTGTGAAGCCGCATGGTTTCACTGCTGGTTTCCCTTAATGGAGATGGTGGCGCAGGCACCCGATAGCCGATTGAAGAACCGGCTCGGGTGAAGACACCGCTGGATTTCTGGACAGGCAAGTGTCCTAATATTAAAAGTCAGAAGCTATAATATTTGTAGCTGCTGACTTTTATTTTTTTCTGCCGGAGCCTGGAGCTCCTCTTTAATATTTATCTGTTGTGGGAAATACCGCACTAAACTAGTTTAAAAATTTGTAGCTGCTAGCACTACAATTGACAAACCATTGTGCAAGAAAAATATATGTTATAAAAGTGCAGCACTATGAAAGACAATTTAGTGTAAATACACCAATGTTGCAAACTGGCACATATCATGCAAATAATTAGTGTATACTGATACAACCATAAAAGTGTCACGTGCAAGTGGCAATACAATAACATATGACTGTGAAAGTCCGACTGATAATAATAAAAAGTCCAATTGAGGGATCCCGGTGCAGTTCAAATAATCATAGGATAGGACTTGACCATTGCATGCTACATGTCCGTGTACTATTCCTGTTGGATAATTTCACTGGAGTTTAGGCTTCAATTTTTGTTCTTTGGATCATACGGTGCATCTAAAAGAGTGATGACCCTACTGCAAGGTTAAGATGTGAGACCCTCGGAGCCGCCCTTTAAACCATCTTCCGGGAGATATATATACCAGCTTATTTGACTTCCGGTAAGAGCAATACCCTTCTTGGTGGTGCATATTCACGTTTGGGTACTTTGTGTATGGGTCATTGTGGCTGGTATTTATGAATATTTGAACTGCACTGGGATCCCTCAATTGGACTTTTTACTATTATCAGTCGGGCTTTCACAGTCATATATTATTGTATTGACACTTTTATGGTTGTTTCAGTATACACTAATTATTTGCATGATATGTGCCAGTTTTTGACATGTATTGGTGTATTTACACTAAATTGTCTTTCGTAAAGCTGCACTTTTATAAATCATGTTCCTCTTTAAAATTAACCACCAAAATCAACAAAAGATTCTAAACTATTCTGCAGTGATCTACAGTGGAGCAGAACAAGTATATTGATGTGTAATTCTCTGAAAATGGTGTATCAATATCACATGGCTGATACAGATATCAATCTAATCAAATGCAAACATATTGATTCACACCAACCTGTTTATACGTCCTTTCTGCTACACACATCAAGAAGAAAAACATCCATGAGAGGCAGATTCGCAGCACCAGGTTAATAGTTGATAAAATCAATAGCAGTGGGGTTGGAGAGGCGCCACAGAAAACTGCTAAAAGCTCCTTTCCAGTCATTGAAAAGATCTGTTCCATGTCCCGCTGATGACATAAGTGGAAGAGGAAGGGGAAGACTGCCACAGCTACAGTTACTGCATTTCCCAGCATCTGATAGCCTACGCCATATTCATAGGATCTCACCTAGATGTTACACAAAACAGATAATAATATTTCTGGACAAATAAAGTATACACTTTTCTTTGTTGGCTTAAATGTTGCCAGTGTTATAATGTCTGGCTCTTCTAGAATACTTTTTTTTTATAAATCATATCTAATACACATATTACACATATTACATATTACCTAAGGGCATATTTTCAACAAAACGTTGTATAAATATATATATATCATCTAACATATTACATAACTCTCTACAAATGTTTGTTTATTAGAAACAAATGAAAGGAAATGTCTGGATGAAAATTAGGAATAAAAGGAACACTTCCAATTGTTCTGTCCTTCAATTTTTGTACATTAATAAAACAGTTCTGCTTTTTCTGAATCCACCATGTGATCAATTAGCATTTGTCACTGGCACTGGCGACCAAATACCAAGCAAACAAATTAAATCTTCGGAACTGTATTCACAAAGATTCAAAACTGATGTTTATTTTTTTCATGGGAAATCATTTTGACACAGAGCCTCTTTATAAAACTGGTCAGAATAACTCTCAATTTAGTTTTTTGCTTATTTCTTTAATTAAAATAATACAGTTACATCTATTTTGACTACAATACAGTAAAGCGAATTTCGTCAAAAAATGTCATCACATGAAACATGGCACAAGCAGTTATTTACAATTGAAGGCAGAAGGGGGAAGGAGCTGGTGATGGCATTTTTTTTTTATCACATTTCAGGTCGACCTTCTGTGTACTGGGGAAACCACCAGCTACATTTCACAAGTACAAAAGAGCTAACTAAATGTGACAAAATATATATTTTATTAATTAGGCTCCTTGATAAAATAGGCAATAGAAATTAAAGCCCAAGTCAGAACTTTTGTTTAGTTTTGGGTAGAGTGTGAAAGGAATAGAACCTTTCTCTGTATTTACTGCCATCTCTGACCCTATTGAGGAGCTTTCCCTTTACTTTCTGTCCTGATGATAGAGGGCCAGGGAAACAGGAATTCTCTTTACTAGGATCAGAAATAGTCTTCTGGTATGTGGGAACAGAATATCTATAATGTTTTTATTGAGGTCTGTGACTCCCTGTCACAGTGACCCCAGTCCCTAATATTTTCTACCAAAGTCACTACGACATGAGTAAGGAGAATTCTTCCCAGTGATGACAACAAACTCCCAAAAGTTCTAAGCCCACAAAATTGATTTGTGTGACTCAGGGTGTGGTTGCCACCATCCTTGTAACTTAAATCTAAACAACTAAAACTACTCTTGTTACGATTTTGAAGGCAACTTTAGATCAAAGTAGTAAATTAAAATGTTTAATTTCTTACTTTGATCTAAAGTTGCCATCAAAAGTTCTACGCTTTTCCCAACCTATCCAAAACAAAGAAAACAGTTCTGGCTGGACTTTGGCTTTAATAGGAAATAATTACATCAGCATGATCTGAGAATGATGACGATTAATACTACTACAATACGACAGCACTTTCAGAAATATGCAATGCGTTGTGTTATCTCAGTTTACCGTGTACTAAACTATCAACTGTTCAGAATGAGTGTAAAACATCACCAATCATATTTGAGGAAAAATACACAACACATGTAAAAGTGCAAGTGAAGCAGACATTGATTTTGCTATTTTAATAATGCTGTAATTGTATTCTGTATATTGCAGATTCAAAACAACTTAATAACTGTGATTTTGTCATTTTTAAAGCTACAATATAAATACAAATGTTATAAAGAGCAGCTGCTAAACATGAAGTGTAGATTAATTAAAACAAATCCTGATGGTATCAACATGACAAAGGAAGCTAAATCCAGGGATTTGGATGCCATGCCTTTTAATAATGTGATAATTACTGTTTTAACCTTTTTTGCCTACACACTGATCGGTGCTTCGAACAGCCAGGTAGAATGTCAGTGATAAGTATTTGAAGGTCACTTTCACAATGAAAATGACATATATAACAAAAGCAGATGGCTCAGCAACCTATAACCTATAACTTGTTTGAGTCACTCTATTTATTGATGCAATTTTGTGAGCTGAATATTTCTTAGCACTTCATTATGTAGTTCCTAGGAAATTTGTATAAATTCCTCAGCGCCACTTAGAGCCCTGATGTATTATCACAGTTATAACCAATATAACCAGATGCCTGAACTCAACTTTCTCATATCTCTGCTCCAGCTGGATTCAAGATTTTCTGCACCAGGGCCCTAACAACTATTTAGCTACACTTAAAGTAGAACTATAGGCACTTTTTTTATTTCCATTTTGGATAGAGCAATGGAGAGTTATAACCCTTGTCAGATTTGTTTGCGCTGTCTGTGTCCCATTGCAGAGATTTCTCTTTACTTCCTGTCCCATAGCCAAACAGGAAGTGAGAGGAAATCCCTGCAAATTAAGGGAATTCGTTGGGGACCCCCAGGTCGCCAGAACTAAAGTCCCCATCCTCTCTATTACTTTTCTGGGGACAACCAAAAATTTGGGATTCTCTTCTACTTTCAATATTAATAGTAAACATGACAAATAGAGAGGGTTATTTTCCATATTAGGGACACATTCAGCAATAAAAACTGACAGGCATTCTAATCCCTCTCCACTCTATTCAAAACTAAAAAAAATAAAGTTTTGCCTTTAGTTATACTTTAACAAAATTAGAAATCAGGACTAAATTAGAAAGTTGGAAATGTAGTACAAACATTAGAAGGAAGACCCAGTATAAGGTCTTGCAGTATACTGCAGCAGTAATAACTGTAGTTTACCAATTGCCTTCTAAGCTGCTTAGACACATTTACAAACAGTCATATTATTACTAGTACTAGTATTATGAACATGCTCTAACCACATAATGGGCCGTAGTGAAGCTGAAAGTGTAGACAGATCTAGAAACCTTTTTAAATATTATTCTGTCATTACTATAACTGTATTGCACTGCAATAATTATTGTCAGAAAAATAGTAATTGCATTACCCTGCTCTCTTATTCCGATTGATACCTAAAAGGTTATGTTGAGGGGAAAAGGGAGGGGCCAATGAACAGTGTCACCACAGAAACACCACAGAAAGTAAAAAGACTCTCTCAGAAAAGTAGATGGC
>BLSH010440097.1:1461948-1487297 GCA_018402905.1 Glandirana rugosa
AATAAAACACCTGAAATAATATATGTAAAACTTAAGTGTATATTCACGAATCCGATGATACGCGGAGAACAAGTGATAAAAACAGTAATATTAAATCTACATGAGTATTCGCGTTGATAAAAATGTAAAAAATATGGAACCCACGACCTTAAATGTGGGAAATCAACGTCGACATATAATTAAAACCTAGTGCATCCCACTCGCGTCAGAAGGTATAAAAAAATGAACACGTCATATGCTGACTAACAACAGGATACCTGTCTCAGAGGGTGGAGTCGACATCTAGAGACGTCAAGTAGGTCTCCCTAGTACCCGGAGAACCGACGTAGAGACTAGTCAGAAGGATCAGAGATGCAGCCAAGAGGCCCATGATCCCTCTGGATGAACTGCAGAGATCTACAGCTGAGGTGGGAGACTCTGTCCATAGGACAACAATCAGTCGTATACTGCACAAGTAAAAAAATATGGAAGACTGCGCTCACCCTACGTGATCCAAAATTAATATACAGCTGCAACTAAAGGGTGTAAATTCCAGCACCCAAGGTATAAAAAATGTAAAAATAGTTGCGCTTATGAGTACATCTAAATTATAATGACAAAAATAGTGAACAAGAGGCGCATAGTAGCCTAAGCACTTATATGTGAATTCAAAATGTATATAATAAAGTCCACAAAATAAGACTGTGCTCTCAAATAAAAAATAAACGGTACGCGGATCTATATGAATTGATTGAAGAAAAGTCCAATCCTCGTGCAGATAATATTATCCTTCTATGTATCCAAGTGAAAAATGTGCATTCCACACAACACCAAAAAAAAACGTGAAATTTGTGTCCTCCACCAAGGAAAGGATGTATCCTTACCAGATCTCCTGGACCCCTTATGACAGGGGGTCAGGAGAGGCTTGTGTGGATATAAACCTCCACAAGGTTGCACCGATCAGCTCTCTGGGGCTTCCAATCACCAAGGGTCGTCACAATCATCCAGATGAACAACGCATATAAAAGTCCAGGATAGCGTAGTAAAAACAGCGGTGGATGTGAGACAGCGCTTCCGCCCTATCGATTTCGTCTCCAAAGGACGTCTTCAGGGGCATCTGATGCCCCGGAAGACGTCCTTTGGAGACGAAATCGATACATCCTTTCCTTGGTGGAGGACACAAATTTCACGTTTTTTTTTGGTGTTGTGTGGAATGCACGTTTTTCACTTGGATACATAGAAGGATAATATTATCTGCACGAGGATTGGACTTTTCTTCAATCAATTCATATAGATCCGTGTACCGTTTATTTTTTATTTGAGAGCACAGTCTTATTTTGTGGACTTTATTATATACATTTTGAATTCACATATAAGTGCTTAGGCTACTATGCGCCTCTTGTTCACTATTTTTGTCATTATAATTTAGGTATACTGCACAAATCTGGCCTTTATGGAAGAGTGGCAAGAAGAAAGCCATTTCTTAACCAGTTCCCGACCGCGCGCCGTGTTTTCACGGCGGCAGTCGGGATGCTAAGCGCGAATCGCCGTAAATAGACGGCGACCTGCAATCAGCCACTAGGGGGCGCGCGCGCACCTGCCGCACTCCTGAGGAGTGTGCCCGTGGCTCTGGCGGACCCGATGTCCGCCGGTGAGCCGCGATGAGCGGCCACAGGGAAAGAACCGGGAACCGCCGATGTAAACACGGCGGTTCCCCGCACTGTTAGTAGGGGCATGAGAGATCTACTGATCCCTGTCACTGGGATCAGTTAGATCTCTCATGCCCATGGTAGCCCAACCCCCCCACAGTAAGAACACAGCCAGGGAACACAGTTAACCCCTAGCTCTCCCCCTGCAGGTTAACCCCTTCACTGCCAATGACATTTACACAGTAATCAGTGGACATTTAAATTTCTGATCGCTGAATAAATGCCATTGGTCCCAAAAAAGTGTCAAAAATGTCCGACATGTACGCTGAAATATCGCATTACCGCTAAAAATCGCAGATCGCCGCCATTACTAGTAAAAAATAAAAAAAAAAATAAAAACACCAGAAATGAATTCTCATCATCCGTAAACGCGGCCACTTTTGCACAAACCAATCAATAAATGCAGATTGCGTTTTTTTTATCACAAATATGAGGAAGAATATCAATCGGCCAAAAACGGTGAAAAAAAATGTTTTTTTATATTTTTTTTTGGATTTGAATTTTAGCAAAAAGTAAGAATTTTGGGTTTTTTTGCAAAATGGTCGCTCTTCTTTTGTTTATAGCGGCGAACAGAACAGAACAGAAATGATGCAGACGCGATCAAATACCACCAAAAGAAAGCTCTATTTGTGGGGAAAAAAGGACGCAAATTTTGTTTGGGTGCAACGTTGCACGACCGCGCAATTGTCAGTTAAAGCGACGCAGCGCCGAATCGCAAAAAGTGCTCTGGTCCTAAAGCTGGAAAACCTTCCGGTTGGTAAGTGGTTAAAGATATCCATAAAAAGTGTTGTTTAAAGTTTGCCACAAGCCACCTGGGAGACACATCAAACATGTGGAAGAAGGTGCTCTGGTCAGATGAAACCAAAATCGAACTTGGCAACAATGCAAAACGTTATGTTTGGCGTAAAAGCAACACAGCTCATCACCCTGAACACACCATCCCCACTGTCAAACATGGTGGTGGCAGCATCATGGTTTGGGCCTGCTTTTCTTCAGCAGGGACAGGGAAGATGGTTAAAATTGATGGGAAGATGAATGGAGCCAAATACAGGACCATTCTGGAAGGAAACCTGATGGAGTCCGCAAAAGACCTGAGACTGGGACGGAGATTTGTCTTCCAACAAGACAATGATCCAAAACATAAAGCAAAATCTACAATGGAATGGTTCACAAATAAACATATCCAGGTGTTAGAATGGCCAAGTCAAAGTCCAGACCTGAATCCAATCGAGAATCTGTGGAAAGAACTGAAAACTGCTGTTCACAAACGCTCTCCATCCAACCTCACTGAGCTCGAGCTGTTTTGCAAGGAGGAATGGGCAAAAATTTCAGTCTCTCAATGTGCAAAACTGATAGAGACATACCCCAAGCGACTTACAGCTGTAATCGCAGCAAAAGGCGGCGCTACAAAGTATTAACTTAAGGGGGCTGAATAATTTTGCACGCCCAATTTTTCCATTTTTTATTTGTTAAAAAAGTTTGAAATATCCAATAAATTTCGTTCCACTTCATGATTGTGTCCCACTTGTTGTTGATTCTTCACAAAAAAATACAGTTTTATATCTTTATGTTTGAAGCCTGAAATGTGGCAAAAGGTCGCAAAGTTCAAAGGGGGCCGAATACTTTCGCAAGGCACTGTATAGGCACTTTTTTTATTTCCATTTTGGATAGAGCAATGGAGAGTTATAACCCTTGTCAGATTTGTTTGCGCTGTCTGTGTCCCATTGCAGAGATTTCTCTTTACTTCATGTCCCAGAGCCAAACAGGAAGTGAGAGGAAATCCCTGCAAATTAAGGGAATTCTTTGGGGACCCCCAGGTCGCCAGAACTAGAGTCCCCATCCTCTCTATTACTTTTCTGGGGACAACTAAAAATTTGGGATTCTCTTCTACTTTCAATATTAATAGTAAACATGACAAATAGAGAGGGTTATTTTCCATATTAGGGGCACATTCAGCAATAAAAACTGACAGGCATTCTAATCCCTCTCCACTCTATTCACAACTAAAAAAAATAAAGTTTTGCCTTTAGTTATACTTTAACAAAATTAGAAATCAGGACTAATTTAGAAAGTTGGAAATGTAGTACAAACATTAGAAGGAAGACCCAGTATAAGGTCTTGCAGTATACTGCAGCAGTAATAACTGTAGTTTACCAATTGCCTTCTAAGCTGCTTAGACACATTTACAAACTATCAGTCATATTATTACTAGTACTAGTATTATGAACATGCTCTAACCACATAATGGGCCGTAGTGAAGCTGAAAGTGTAGACAGATCTAGAAACCTTTTTAAATATTATTCTGTCATTACTATAACTGTATTGCACTGCAATAATTATTGTCAGAAAAATAGTAATTGCATTACCCTGCTCTCTTATTCTGATTGATACCTAAAAGGTTATGTTGAGAGGTAAAGGGAGGGGCCGATGAACAGTGTCACCACAGAAACACCACAGAAAGTAAAAAGACTCTCTCAGAAAAGTAGACGGCTATGGTGTGCATAAAGGGAGGAGAATTGCCTAGAAAGTTCAAAGGCACAGTGCCTTTTTCTGTGCTGATAACTGCAATGATTAACCGCTTCCCATCCAGTGACGTACCGGTATGTCACTGGATAGGAAGGGTGATATCTCAGTCATCACTGCAGCTGCAGCAAGATATAATTTTTTTCAGCCAGCGATTACCTTCAATGTAAAAGTATGGAGCTGCTGGATTGCTTTAACAGGCAGCGGAAGGTGGTCCCACAACCCTCCTGCTGCCTCTACCAGGCGTTCCTGATTAATCGAATGCGACAGGCGGTATCCGATGCTTGGGCCACAGTGGGAGGAACTGATGTTGTTCCTCCTACTGTGTAACATCAGAAACCGGAAGTGATGAGGATTTCATCACTTCCAGTTTTGGTTCTTTGTTTACCTGGCCGTTACCAGCCAGTGAAGCAGCCGATCAGACTGATCTGATCATCGGCTGCATTGGAGGCCAAAGAAGAAATCTGCAGCCTAGAGGGACCTGTCACGGCCCATGCTATCACAAAGTATGTTGGTCATTCCTTGTGATAGCAATAAAGTTGTAATTTTATTTAATTGTGCCCCAGGCCCCCCCACACCCCCTCACCTTCCCACCTGCACGTAAATTCAAACACGCGCTCCGGTCCCGCGCACATATATAAATGGCAATCGCACCACACATGTGAGGTATCACCGTGAATGTCAGAGTGATAGCAATAATTCTAGTTTCAGACCTCCTGTTTAACTATTTACTGGTTACCTTTTACAGGTTGCCTTTACAGGTTTTTAACGTGTCGCCGAGATTTTTAGGTATCGTAGTTTGGCGCCATTCCACCGGCATACGCAGTTTTAAAGTGTGACATGTTTAGTGTCTATTTACTTGGTGTAACAACATCTTATATATTTTACAAAGAAATGGGTATTATATTGTGTTTTTGTGCATTTACCTTCATTAAAGTGTATCTTTTCCAAAAAAATTGTGCTTGAAAAACCCCTGCGCAAATATTGTGTGACATAAAAATATACAACATCCACCATTTTATTCTCTAGGGCCTATGCTTAAAAATATATACTGTTTGGGGGTTCTAATTAGTTTTCCAGCAAAAAAAAAGATGTTTTTTTACATGTAGGAGGAGGATGTCAGATTAGGATAGACTGGAAGTGGTTAAAGTGGAACTTCACCCAAAATGATAAGTTCTGCTTCATGCCCCCCCCCCCCCCTTCTGTTGCCCTCTTTTGGGGGGATACCTGATTTTGGCAGGCACCCGCTCCCACGTCAAGTCAGATTGCCGTGGCTATCCAATGGAAATTCTCCCCTACCCCCACCGCTCTGCAATACATCACAAAAGGCTGTGGGACCATTCACAAAGCTCAGCGTGGCTTGCAGCAAGTATGCCGGCGCTGGGACCCAAAGACTGATGAAGAAGAGAATGGTGCTGGATCCCTGGACAGGTAAGTGTCACAGTATTTGTAGCTGCTGACTTTTATTTTTTCTTAAAAAGGCTGAAGAACCGCTTTAAGCTAGTGGCTGGATCTTGTTAAAAGAAAACCTCAGAAAATGAACATGGAAGCTACTATTGCTGACCTCCTTCTGAAAATGCTAGCAACCTGGATGTTATTCTGACCTTTACATTCTGCATCATGAACCTAGAGTAAGTACTCAAATCAGAAGCTCTAATTTTCTTACACTATATAATTCTTCATACTTGTTCTGGGTCGGTAAAGAAAGTATTTATTGCAGGCAGATAAAAAAAACAGGCACTTTTTTTGACAGGTTTACTTTAAATCATTGTTTGTTATTGATATACAAGTTATCCATTCTGCCTGTTATACAATATTTTCTTAGCAGATAAAAGGACACAAGTAATATCTAACACCACTCAAACCTACATAAAAAAGCCACATAAATTAATATAAAGGGATTGTTTTAAATACTCACTTGTTTCATGATGATCCCGCTGATATCCAGTACAGACATGTCGGCTTTCTTACACTCGTTCTTCTCCCATATGATTGCACTGACTCTCTCAGAAGTGGGGCTTGTACCTTGTAGCCAAAATAGATGGTTCTATAGATAAAAAAGAAGACACCACAAACTGCAAGTTTCCAATGAGAAAAAACAGCTACTTGAAATTATATTAGTAACATTTGTGTTTTCTAAGCACTTCAGGGTTAGGCATTGTTCGCCTATTTTTATATTCAGCTATGTGCCCACAAATGTACATATAACAGTCAATAATCATGATACTGTAATATTAATACTGTTTTTGTGGTCACAAACAAAGCTTTCTCTTGGTAGTACTGTTTTAGAAGAGTTATTTTAAAGAGGAACTGAACTCTTGAAGCTGTGCTGAAATAAAGACAGGCAAATGACCACTATTACTTATTTATGATGCCTTGTTCTGCACTGTATCTCTGTGTGTAGGCAGACATCTTGGTAGAGGCAGGGCTTGCGCAGCAGATCAGCAACATCGCTAAATCCTACTCCAATTCTTCTGACACCAGCAGTCAGAGGCAGCAGTACCTTAGATTTCACATTGCAGATATATAGGTAGAGAAGTACTTAAGCACATGCACATACCAGGAAATGCACTGCTATTTTTCAGGAAAAATTACAGACAAAAAAGATACATTCTCAGGTTACTGGTTAGGCATACTTAATATTTCCAGATGATTCCTAAAACACGGAAAATTTCCACTTTTTGAGTTCAGTTCTACTTTGTAGGCAATAAAGAAAAAAACAGAAAAAATACAATTGCAACACACTATAACAGATGGTTATAGACAAGTTAAATGAATGTTTTATCTGTACTTGGTATTTTGGTTTTCTTTCATTTGGACAGGAGTGTAACTTTAGAAGTTTTTTCCAAAGATCTATTACTGATGAGTCAACATAAGCAAACAGGTTTTGTAAAATATAGCCTTTGAGGATGTTGGAACAATATACTTTATATTGTTTGTTCAGGTAAAATTGGAATACATTTTGGATATTAAAGGGGAGTTCCACCCAGTTAAAAGTCAGCAGCTACAAAAAAGTGTAGCTGCTGACTTTTAACAATCGGACACTCACTTGTCCCTCTCTCCAGCAATGTGGCTGTCCGAAGGCTCGCTCTTCTCCCCCTCCACTTGGTGGTGCTGGTATCACAAGTGTGGGCTCCCGGCTTTGGCTTTGCGCTGTGCTTTGTGAATGGTTGGCGTATCTTCTGGGACCTGTGACTTTCCCAGAAGATCATCTGGGGAAGGTGAACTTCCTTCCGGCTCCACAGCGGCAGGACAGGAAGTGCAGCTGGGACCCTTTCAAAACAGGGTCCAGGCTGCCCCCTCAAAAAAATTACATGCCAATTGTGGCCTGTCGGGAGGTCACCTCCCCTTAAAGTGGAAGTTCCACTTTTGGGTGGAACTCCGCTAGTTTTTAATGAATAATAGATTAAAATGTCTAGGGAAATTCGCCAATGAGTCAAATACAATTTATCACACAGAAAAGGAAGGATTTCAGTTTACGTAAGTTAGGTTAGTTCCTGAAAACCAGGGATATGCATACAGACTCAAAGTGGAAAAAATGGCACCAGGCCCATAGGGGGAGATTTACCAAAACTGGTGCACATAGAATCTGGTGCAGCTCTGCATAGTAACAAGCTATGTAATCAGCTTCTATGATTTATTATCAAAACGTAATTAAACAACCTGAGGTTAGAAGCCAATTGGTTACTATGCACAGCGGAACCAGATTCTGTGTGCACCAGCTTTAGTAAATGCCTGGAAATAATTGACAATTAGCCTCTCAGTAAGACTGAGTTAAAATTCCATTCTACCTTGGGCTCTCCCATGCCGGGTGTGTTGACATGTATAATATATTTTTCCTCACAGGGAAAAATGTATGGACAAGGAGAGAGAGCCATTAGTAAATGAGCTGAAGCTTTACTTTGCAAAGAATACCCATTCAAACGCAAGGAAAATTTTTTAAAAAATACATTTTTGCTTTCAGATGATTGGATGATGAAAATCAGCAGAACTCTGTGCAGAGACAGATCCGTCATCCGTCGGCTCAGCGGAGAGATCCCCGCTGAGCTAAACGGAGCCCCTGAAACAGGCCTTTAGTGTTTTTTTTTTAAAAATAACAAACATGTTATACTTACCTGCTCTATGCAGTTGGTTTTGCACAGAGCAGCCTTGATCCTCCTCTTCTCAGGTCCATCTTCTGTGCTCCTGGCCCCTCCCTACTGTTGAGTGCCACCACAGCAATCAGCTTTCTATGGGGGCACTCGAGCTGAGTCACAGCTCCCTGTGTTCATTCAGACACGGAGCCGCAACCTGGCCCCACTCCCTATATCTCCTGATTGGCTAACTGATTTTTATTGACAGCAGCGGGAGCCAATCGCGCCGCGCTGCTGTCTCAGCCAATGAGGAGGGGAGGTTCGGGCAGCTTAGACACTCCTGCAACATCGCTGGATAAAAATGGGCTCAGGTAAGTATTAGGGGGGCTGCTGCACACATAATGTATTTTTTATCTTAATGCATATAATGCATTAAGATAAAAAAAACCTCTGCCCTTACAATCCCTTTAAGTAAATACAATTCTATCAAAAATGCAATGAAGCCTATCATGTCTAAAAACCACGTACCCATGTCAATGCATAAGGACAATGTATGGAAAATACAATATACTAAGCAGATTTATTTAAAATGTATTAATGAATTTTACAGCTCGGGAGTCATCATCTGCAATAATTTTACAATCCTGACATTTCCAAAGCAATATAGCAAATTGTAAGGCATTTTGCTCACCAGTTGAAAGACATCCTTTGATGGAGAGCTTCTATTATCTCCTGCAAAGGATTGGGAGAGGTCCTCATCAGTGTCACTCTCACAGGACGATGGACACTGGGGTCCATTCAGCAAGTCATCCAAAAGCATATCGTCTGTCTCTGAGCCTTGCCGAGTGCTTTCAGAGTCCTGATGAGAGACTATGTAACTGCGGGAATTGCAGCTTACACCAGACCTAGAGCCCTTCCAGGGTAAAAAGATAAGAAAGGTCAACATTGATAAGAATGGACCACTACTTTAAATGAATAGACATGTCACAAGAGAAAAAGAGACTACCATAAGTGGAAATATATAATGGATTATAATGTATTTTGCTGCAAAAATATAGATGTTATTTCATATCACAAGCATGACAAATATGAGTATTCTGTACTTCCAGATATCAGAATGTAGTAATTAGGAGAGGTCAGACATCTAATCATAAATCATCAGTTAGCAATTTATTTATTTCCAGCTTATGATTGGTGATTAATTACTGAACATCTATGCCCTCTGCACTCTATTAATAAGTAAAATGTATAGTGAGTGACTGACTAACCAGTATATTAATATTATATTACGGAAGACTCAAACATGCACTGCCTATTTCCAGCAACTTAAAAGAGAAGTATGGGAATCAACAAAATAAAAAAAATCATAAAATCATACCTAGATGGCTGCAGCCTGGAATCCAAGTTGCAGCTGTTCTCTGCTGGCTTTACCCAGAGAACTGAGTGATCAAACATTGCTAATCGCTCAGTCCCGCCCCCCCTTGCTCTGAGCAGAGAGCCGTGACCCTCAGTCAACAGTTCTCTGCTCTCCCCTCCAGTGCTCACTGGAGCAGTGGGCTGTGGAGGGGGCAGGAAGGGCTGGTTTAGGCTCTCGACGGATTGCAGAGAGGCTGAGCCAGGTGTCGGTCCAGGGTTCTGGGCAGATCCTGACCATATGGTCAGGGTCTTTCCTGAGCCTGGACAGGCTTAGTGACATCAGCCAATAGCAGGCTTTAGCCCACAGTCAGCTAACGGGTCACAGGAGAGCAGAACGAACGGCACTTCTGTGATCCATAGGAGAAGTATAGTCAAACAAGCTTTGGCTTTACTTCTCCTTTAAATTTATCCAGCTCTAGTCAGCACTAAGTGTTGATTGAAATACCCAGTATTCTGGGTATGCAGCAGCATGTGACTTACTCCATGTGACACCCACGGGCCAATCACTTGGAACATTTTCTACTACTTCATGTCCCAGAAACAGCGTTCACCCAAATAGCAGTATATATCAGATTTTATACACACACAACCAAATAAGTCAGAGGAGGGGCAAATGTTCCATCTACTTTCTTTAGCAGAGACATTGTTGCCCTTATGAAACTCAAACAGTAGAAAACAGGAACAGAGCTATTGATGGACTTTCTTTCTAGAAAGCCTAACATGCAGTGCAAACAGAATATTATGAAAGTACCCTATATTAAATAATTATTGGTATAATAAAAGGTTTTAAAGAAAGAAAAGGGGCTCTTAACATCAATTTATAAACTTTGGTACTCTCCAGATCAATTTTGAAATTAAATTCACCAAACGCTATTCTAATTTCTTTTACAGTGTGTTACATTGATCAAAACACACAACCGATCATTTACATTTTAAATATGCATATGTGTACCTGGCTAAAGATAGATTCTTCCAATGAATCCTCTGAGCTGTCTGACTCTTGAGTGTGTTGGGATGTCTGCCCTCCCATGTAGCTTTCCTAAGAAAATTATAAAGGAAAAAGCTTAACAAATCAGTAAAATGCATGATGTTTTATTAGTAAATGAAGTCTAGATTTTTAGTTACATTAGTGTTTCATGCATGGTTATACTATTTCTTGATACAAAAAACATCTAAATATAATAGCAGCCATTAAACATTACACATTGTACTGTAAACTATGGCCCTTATGTATTTAGGTCCGATGTACTCAGGCTGCAGTGCCATATACTCACCTATAATCTCTTACGATTAAGGATAGTATACTACAGTATCTCACAAAAGTGAGTACACCCCTCACATTTTTGTAAATATTTTATTATATCTTTTCATGCGACAACACTGAAGAAATTACACTTTGCTTCAATGTAAAGTAGTGAGTGTACAGCTTGTATAACAATGTAAATTTACTGTCCCCTCAAAACAACCCAACACACAGCCATTAATGTCTAAACTGCTAGCAACAAATGTGAGTACACCCCTAAGTGAAAATGTCCAAATTGGGCCCAAAGTGTCAATATTTTATGTGGCCACCATTAATTTCCAGCACTGCCTTAAACCTCTTGGGCATGGAGTTCACCAGAGCTTCACAGGTTGCCGCTGGAGTCATCTTCCACTACTTCATGACGACATCACGGAGCTGGTGGATGTTACAGACCTTGCGCTCCTCCACTTTCCATTTGAGGATGCCCCACGGATGCTGAATAGGGTTTAGGTCTGTAGATATGCTTGGCCAGTCCATCTGCTTTAACCTCTGCTTCTTTAGCAAGGCAGTCGTCAACTTGGAGGTGTGTTTGGGGTCATTATCATGTTGGAATACTGCCCTGCGGCCCAGTCTCCGAAGGGAGGGGGTCATGTTCTGTTTCAATATGTCACAATTCATGTTGGCATTCATGATTCTCTCAATGAAATGTACTCAAGCAGCCACAGACCATGACACTCCCACCACCATGCTTGACTGCAGTACTCCTCAACTGGTTGCCGTCACACATGCTTGACATCATGTGAACCAAATAAGTTTATAAGTTTATCTTGGTCTCATCAGACCACAGGACATGGTTCCAGTAATCCATGCCCTTAGTCTGCTTGTCTTCAACAAACTGTTTGCGGGCTTTCTTGTATATCATCTTTAGAAGATGCTTGCTTCTGGGACAACAGCCATGCAGAACAATTTGATGCAGTGTGCGGCGTATGGTCTAAGCACTGACAGGCTGACCCCCCACCCCTTCAACCTCTGCAGCAATGCTGGCAGAACTCATACAACTATTTCCCAAAGACAACCTCTGGATATGACGCTGAGCACGTGCACTCAACTTTTTTGGTTGACCATGGCGAGGCCTGTTCTGAGTAGAACCTGTCCTGTTAAACCGCGGCATGGTCTTGGCCACGGTGCTGCAGCTCAGTTTCAGGGTCTTGGCAATCTTCTTATAGCCTAAGCCATCTTTATGTAGCGCAACAATTCTTTTTTTCAGATACTCAGAGAGTTCTTTGCCATGAGGTGCCATGTTAAACTTCCAGTGACCAGTATGAAAGTGAGAGCGATAACACCAAATTTAACACACCTGCTCCCCATATACATCTGAGACCTTGTAACACTAACGAGTCACATGACAACGGGGAGGGAAAATGGTTAATTGGGCCCAATTTGTACATTTTCACTTAGGGGTGTACTCATTTTTGTTGCCAGCAGTTTAGAAAATAATGGCGGTGTGTTGAGTTATTTTGAGGGGACAGCAAATTTATACTGTTATACAAGCTGTACACTCACAACTTTACATTGTAAATACATAATTTCTTCAGTGTTCTCACATGAAAAGATATAATAAAATACTTACAAAAATGTGAGGGGTGTACTCACTTTTGTGAGTTACTGTAAGTTCCAAGTATCCCTGTATTTAAGACGGCACACAACTCTTTTGGTTTAGGTTTTCTTGGTTTCTTAACCGATTATACTGTCATTATATTGGCTTTGCTATATTATTTGGCACTTATTCCGGTGAACAGATTGTGATTAGATCTCTGATCTCATTTGTCTTCAGCAATTTTCTAATTGTTCAGTTGTCTATGTAATACATTAATGGGATTGCAAGCAGCTATTTATTTTAACATGCAAATAAACTACACCATACATTCAGATAAAACTTTGGCTTAGTTCATAACTATTTAAATAAATAATTCTTAAAACTTCCCATAAATATCCATATCAGCTCGGCTATGACAGCTCAAACTGAATTATCACAACAAAACAGCATTAATATTAACTGTCCTCCTTTTGTTCTTTATCTTTAAAGCGGCGTTCCACCCATGTAAAAGTCAGTAACTACAAAAGGTGTAGCTGACTAACAATTGGCCACTCACCTGTCCTTCGCTCCAGTGATGCGGTCGCCCCCTTCCCCTCAGTGGCGCCGGCATCATCACTGTGGGCAGCCGGTTTTGGCTTCAAAGCCGGGCGTGCACTGGGCATGCACGAGTCGCACTGCGCCTTGTGACTGGCCGGCGTATCTTTTGGGACCTGTGACGTGTCCAAGAAAATCGCAGAGAGGGAGGGGGGAAGGTGGACTTCCTTCCCTGAGCTGCGGCGCCAGGGGAGGAAGTGGACCTGGGACCCTGTGAAAACAGGGTCCCTGGTCACCCCCCATAAAAAAGACATGTACATATACTGTAAATAGAGTGCCTCGAAAAAGTATTCATACCCCTTGAAATTTTCCACATTTTGTAATGTTACAACCAAAAACGTAAAAAGGGATTTTATTAAAACTTACCGTAAAATCCTTTTCTCCGAGTTCACTGACAGACGCAGCTCTTAATGACTTTGTGGGGTTTTATGTTCGTCCTACTAGGAGTTAACTAGGCAGGGAAAAGAATCAGCTGGCCCCTCCCCTGGGGGCCGTCCTCTCTTCCTACTTTAAACCCCCTCACAGTATAGCTCTTCAGTTCGTACACAAGCCGTACCAAAACAGAGCCCAGAGGGGTGGGTGCTGCGTCTGTCAGTGAACTCGGAGAAAAGGATTTTACGGTAAGTTTTAATAAAATCCCTTTTTCTCCTTACGTTCACTGACAGACGCAGCTCTTCATGACTTTGTGGGGACGTCCCCAAGCTGTGTCAAAAAAGAGGGGTGGGTAAACGCAAACAACTGTACCCAACTGAACCTCTGAGGAGGCGCCAGTCGCGCCTACACTGCCGCCTGCAGAACTTTGCGGCCAAAGGCAGCATCCGAAGATGCGAACACATCAATTTTGTAAAAACTTAGCGAAAGTGTGAACCGAGGCCCAAGTGGCCGCTTTGCACACCTGTGACACCGAGGCCTGGTGTCTGAAAGCCCAGGAAGTACTAACAGCCCGGGTAGAATGAGTCGTGACCAGAAAAGGGGGAACCTTGCCCCGAACAGAATACGCATGGGTCACGGTTTTTCTAATCCACTGAGAAATCGTAGCCGAAGAGGCCGCCAAACCTTTGCGCGGGCCCTTTGGTAAAACAAACAAGGCATCAGCTTTACGAAAAGGAGCTGTAGCAGCCAAGTACACTCGTAAGGCCCTTACTACGTCCAAAGCATGCAGCTCGAAACTCCTTCGGGTGCTATGGACGAGATCTCAATGAAGGCAGGATAATACCATCACTAATGTGAAAGGAAGAGACGACCTTCGGAAGAAAAGAGGGAGAAGGTCGCAAGACCGCCTTATCCCTATGCAGTACCAAATAGGGAGACTTGCACATAGTGCGGCTAATTCCGACATCCGTCTGGCAGAAGTGATGGCTACTAAGAAAGCCACCTTCTGTGACAGAAGCTATAAGGAAATCTCCCTGATTTTCTCATAAGGTGGTGTCTGGAAAAAACAGAGAGCACCAGATTCAATCCCACGGAGCCATCGGAGACCTTACCCGAGGCACCGCCTGACGCACACCTTGTACAAAGGTACAGAGAGTGCGAGGCCAAAAGCCTCTGGAAGAGAACGGCTAAAGGCCAAAATCTGGCCCGTGATAGTACTCAAGGCCAAATTTTTGTACAGGCCCTCCTGTAAAAGGTCAGGACCCTGGGTACAACATAAGAGCGGGGGGAAAGCCCTCCGCCTCACACCAGGCAAAGTATGCCTTCCGGGTGCAGTGATAGATCTTGCAACAGGTACACTAACAAGTTGTTAGCAAGGTAGGGATTACAGAGTCGGCGACTCCGCAATCCCTCAGCACCTGGGACCCAATAGCCAAGCCGTCAGAGCCAGCAAGGGTAAAGCAGGGTGCAATATGGGTCCTTGGGACAGAAGATCGTCTCGCTCCGGGAGCCGCCAGGGGGCGACCGCCACCATTTGCACCACGTCGGCGTACCAAGTGCGCCGGGGCCAATCTGGGGCCACCAGAATTGTCGGTATCCCCTCCATCATCATCCTGCGTACCAATCTCAGGAGCAGTTGAATCGGAGAAAATACTTACAGGAGACAATGATGGCTCCAGTGGCCACTAGAGCGTCCGTGGCCACTGCCAACGAATCCCTCATTCTGGATACAAAGACTCCCACTTTGAGATCGAATCGGGACACCATGATCTACATCCGGCGTCCCCCATTCGAGACAATTTGACCGAACACCTCCGGGTGGAAGACCACACCCTTCGGTCCAGTGTCTGGCGACTGAAAAGTCCGCCTGCCAATCTTTGGAATGTAAACCGCCGATAGTGTTGGAACAGGAGTTCTGGCCCCGCAGTGTCAAAGCAGCCTCTGCTGCCGCCGCTGGGCCCTCAGGTCACCCTGGTGAATCACACACATGCCACCGCTGTGGCAATGTCCGATGTAATTTGGATCGGGCGGCCTTGCAATCACATTGACCAATGAAGGAGACATAACCTTATCGCTCCCAGCTCCAGCACTTTGATGGACAGGCGAGCCTCCTAAGGCGAGCAACGGTCCTGGATCGATAGCTGCCCCAGGACTCCGCCCCAGCCCGTCAGGCTGGCATCTGTGGTGAATATCATCCACTGAAAAGGGCAGAAACGAATTCCCCTAAATTAGGGCCGAGTCCCGAAACACCGGATCAGACACGCCCTGGTCTGGGGGCTCAGCTGGACAAGAAAATCCAACGACCGATGGGACATGTCCCACCGAGTCAGGATTACTCGTCGGGAACAATGAGTGTAACTCCGGGCAAAAAGGTATCGCCTCAAAAGACGAGATCATGAGCCCCAGCACCCTCATACAGAACCGTAGTGAAAACTGACGGAACGACAAGAGGGTACGCACAGCCGACTGTAAACAGCAGATTGTACATGTTGAAGGGAGAAAAAACACCTTCGCCTGTTCAATGTCCAGAAATGAGACTCAGATACTCCAGACGGCGGGAAGGAGACACTGACGACTTCTTCAGGTTTTGTAACCAACCGAAGTCGATGCCATCGTGATGCTCACAGTCTCCCCCAGAGTCGAGACCGAGTCCGCGCACAGGCGCAGATCGTCCAGGTATGCCGCTTACGGCCATGCCTCTCTGACGCAGTAATACCAACACCGGAGTTACAACTATGTAACGACCCGGGGTGCGGAGGTCAGGCCGAAGGAGAGAGTCACGAATCAGAACGGCGATCCCCCACCGCGAACCACAGAAAAAAACTGGAGACGGGTATGGATGGGTACATGGAGGCACGCGCCTCCTATGTCTAAAGACGCCAAACATACTCCTGGGTGGAGGGCGGCCACAACCGACCTAACCGACTCCATCCGGAACCTTCGCGCCCTGACATACTGGTCATGATGCTCACATTTTAGAGCCTGCAAGGCCAGGATGGGCCGAAGTCCTCCCCATATTTTTGGGTACCACAACAAAGTTTGAGTAAAACTCGAAAACTCTCCCCTGAGGTAACCAGAACAAACACCCTTTGGTCCGAGAGGCCTGTACTGCCTCAGATAGGGCCTTTGAAGCCACGGAAAATGTAATATTGAAAAGGAAGAACCAGTCTGGGGTAGAGAGAAAGGAACTCTATCCTGTAGCCGGTGGGTACCACTACCCAAACCCAGCGGTCTGAAACGCGGGGCAAACACCGCTTTGCGTGTTCTGTTTTGCGCTGCCATTGCCGTCCTCCGGCCCCTGCAGCGGGCCTACCAGAGTGGGTCCTTATACCTGCCGTGCTTGAAGCACAAAAAGGCTTCCACTGACCTGGGGGGGGGGAGAAGCTCCCGCCTACGGCAAGACTCACGCCTGCGGGGCTACTGAAGAGAAAGCACCCTGACCCCCCCCCCCCCCGTGAGAACCTTGATGACTTGTCAAGGCGTGGACCCAGAGATGTTCAGTCTGAAAGGGGAAGTCGGCCAAGCCTCTATTGGGAGCATGGTCGTCCGACTAGGAATGCAGCCAAGGAATTCGGCAAGGCCTAACTGCCGAGATCGGCATTCTGGGCAACAAGGGCAAAATGTCAATGGTCGCCCCACAGAGATCCCTTGGAGTAAAAACTCAGCCTGTTTGCGGTGCCTCCATCAGGCGACCACTCCTACATAATGCATTCATATAGGCGCTGTACCACCATGGGCGAGGCCAGAGTACAGCAAAGTCCGCACTTAGAAAACAGAGACTGCAAAGTGCTGCCGTCTTCCTATCAGCGGGAACTTTAAAAGGGAAGTGATAGTAGCCGCCCTAGTAAGGCGTGCAATCAGTGGGTCCACCGCAGGGGACTGCCACTACTTAGAAACTCCCCTCAGGGAAGCGAACTACAAGCATGTTGTTAGTGAGGGCAAACGCTGTGGGTGCCATTCACAATAGGAAATGGTCAAAGAATGTGTTATAGGATAAGTCTTGGGGCCCTGAAAGGCCTAGAAGATCCACACACTTGCGCAGCAGATCATCAGATTCAGCTGCGACTTAATGCGAATGCCAGCGACAATGGTGGCCATAAGAGCTGCTTCTTGTGCAGCAGCCAGCCCCTGGTCCCCGTAAGGCAGTACACTAACACCTCCCGTCCCTCATCAGAGAAGGTCTGTAGGGGTCCCAGAGACCCCGGATACCAGCTCTGGTTCAGATGCCTCCCCAGATGATCATTGGAGGAGGGGGGGGAGCGAGCGCTGCCTGGGGACCCACAAAGTGGCGTCCTAACGGGGAAAACTCACTGAAGACCGCCCGCAGCAGGTCCAGAAAAGGTCCCTTGATGCCACCTCAGCAGGTTCAGCAGGGGAAACAAACATACCCTTTTTTCTTTTTAACAGAAAAAAGGACAGAGAAGGACTGAGAAGGGGCGCCCACACCCAGCCACACACCCACAGGCCAACACAGAGGACAGTGCCCACCACCACCAGCACCCAAGGGGAGCCCAGCTATACTTGCTGTCAGGTAATGCAGATCGTTCTGGAAGAGCTGTCTGCGTTGTCACCGCTGTTTCTGAAGAGGGAGAGAAGCTGCAGCCACGTGTAGATAGCGGAGCATGCAGTCAAAATGGCCGCTGTGAAACACTAGAGGCCGACACACCTTCTCAGGAAACGTGCAGTACCACCTAAGGCCGCTCCGAGCGCTAGAAGGAAAGCCCCATAGGCTGGAAATGTCCGCGGCTACGGCAAAATGGCGGCGGTCCGCAGCAAAATGGCGGCCGAACGCTGCATGGCGATCCGGACGAGAAGGCCGAACGATCGCACGGAGCTGGGGAGGGGGGTGGGGGGCGAGGTGTGGCAGGGGGCAAGATGGAAGGCTGACCCCACCGGTGGCTATCCCAGGCAAGCAGCTGTAGCCGCGGAAAACCCGCATTTGCGGACGCCGGGCCCTCTTCACACCCCGTATGGGGAGGAAGGCAGGGCGCTCACTTACCGGTCCGATGCCACGGTAGCCACCCGAATGCAGACTTTCCGCCCTCGACGGCGGTATGCTGCAGGCCCAGAGTCCCCCTGCCGAACGAATCGGTAAAGGGGACCAATGGGGGGATCTCGCCCCGGGCCTCCCGCACGGAACGGGTAAGATGCGGCGGGTCCCTGTGTTGGGACTGGCTTCGCATCATGTTGGCCAGGTCGGGGAAAGTACAGAGCACCAGGACTCTCGATGCCCCGACCGGCTTCTTGATAGCAGATCATCTTGATTGCAGCAAAAAAGAAAAGAAAAAATGGTCACAATAGGACCGCAGTTCCCAATAGGGAAGCCAGGTCAACTCCTTGCGAACTAGGCATTGAAACTGAAGAGCTATACTGTGAGGGGGTTTAATGTAGGAAGAGAGGACGGCCCCCAGGGGAGGGGCCAGCTGATTCTTTTCCCTGCCTAGTTAACTCCTAGTAGGACGAACATAAAACCCCACAAAGTCATGAAGAGCTGCGTCTGTCAGTGAACGTAAGGAGAAATGTATTTTATCAGGATTTTATGTAATAGACCAACACAAAGTGGCACATAATTGTGAAGTGGAAGGAAAATGATAAATATTTTTCAACATTTTTTACAAATAAATATGTGAAAAGTGTGGTGTGCATTTGTATTCAGTCAATACTTTGTAGAGTCTTTTGCTGCAATTACAGATGCTCTACCAGCTTTGCACATCTAGAGAGGGAATTGATTGCCCATTCTTCTTTGCAAAATAGCTCAAGCTCTGTCAGATTGAATGGAGAGCGTCTGTGAACAGCAATTTTCAAATCTTGCCACAGATTCTCAATTGGATTTAGGTCTGGACTTTGACTGGGCCATTCTAACGCATGAATATGCTTTCATCTAAACCCTTCTATTGTAGCTATAGCTGTATGTTTAGGGTCGTTGTCCAGCTGAAAGGTGAACCTCTGCCCCAGTCTCAAGTCTTTTGCAGACTCTTAACAGGTTTTCTTCTAAGGTTGCCCTGTATTTGGCTCCATCCATCTTCCCAGAAACTTTGAACAGCTTCCCTGACCCTGCTGAAAAAAGCATTCCCACAACATGATGCTACCACCACCACCATGTTTCACGGTGGGGATGGTGTGTCCAGGGTGATGTACAGTGTTAGTTTGCCATCATACATAGCGTTTTGTTTTTAGGTCAAAAAGTTCCATTTTGGTCTCATCTGACCAGAGCACCTTCTTCCACATGTTTGCTGTGTCCCCCACATGGCTTCTCGCAAACTGCAAATGGAACTTCTTTTTTTTTTAAACAAGAAAATGTTTTTATTGAAAAGCAATCGGTAGGTAACAGAGTACAAATATAGTTAACCATTTAAATGCAAACTGGACTTCTTATAGCTTTCTTTCAACAATGACGCTTTCTTCTTGCCGCTCTTCGATAAAAGCCAGATTTGTGGAGTGCACAACTAATAGTTGTCCTGTGGACAGATTCTCCCACCTGAGCTGGTGGATCTCTGTATCTTCTACAGAGTTACCATGGGCCTCTTGGCTGCTTCTCTGATTAATGCTCTCCTTGCCCGGCCTGTCAGTTTAGGTGAACAGCCATGTCTTGGTAGGTTTGCAGTTGTGCCATACTCTTTCGATTTTCGGATGATGGATAGAACAGTGCTTCGTGAGATGTTCAAAGTCTGGGATATTTGTTTATAACCTAATCCTGCTTTATAAAATCTCCACAACTTTATCCCTGACCTGTGTGGTGTGTTCCTTGGCCTTCATGATGCTGTTTGTTCACTAAGGTTCTCTAACAAACCTCTGAGGGCTTCACAGAACAGCTGTATATTTACTGAGATTAAATTACACACAGGTGGACTCTCTTTACTAATTTGGTGACTTCTGAAGGGAATTGGTTCCACTAGATTTTAGTTAGGGGTATCAGAGTAAAGAAGGCCGTACATACAAATGCACGCCACACTTTTCAGATATGCATTTGTAAAAAAAAAAAATTAAAACCATACAGTATATAATTTTCCTTCCACTTCACAATGATGTGCCACTTTGCCAGGCTGGTCTGTCACATAAAATCCCAGTCAAATACATTTATGTTTTTGGTTGTAACATGACAAAATGTGGAAAATGTCAAGGAGTATGAATACTTTTTTTAGGCACCGTATCTTCTAAACATGCACCAATAGGAGATATTTACTGTCCATGCTGCAGGATATGTCACCGGCGCATGCGCTCTGAAGGAACGGTCCTGAGCCGTAAATGGCCACATGCGTGGGAGTGACCTCATTGCGGCTCTGGCCACTCACACAGCCAGGAGGAAGACGGGTGAAGATGGAAGCCTTGTCAGTGGTGACAGCTCGCCACTGGAAGGGCTTCGTTCTAAGATAAGTTTCACATAATGTGCTAGTATGCGATACATACTAGCACATTATGGCTTTACTTTGCAGGTTGCGGAACAAAAAAAAGAACACACAGCGGTTTATTACCACTTTAACCACATGCCGACCGCCCGCCGCAGCGTGACGGCGGCAAGATGGCTCGTTATCGTGAACCGCTGTCACCTGACGGCGGCCTCGATAACTAGCATTGTGAGTGCGCGCGCCGCCGGAGGCATGCACGCGCACTTAATGTGTCCGGGGGGGCCAGGGAGTGGGTACGGCAGACTCGATCACCGCCAGCTACCCGCGATGGCCCCCCGCGGTGAAAGAATGGAGGTCCATGTAAGTAAACACGGATCTTCCGTTCTCATAGAGGGGGAAGGGTTGTGATCACAGGCTTCCTGCATATGGAAGCTGTGATCACTCCCCTGCCAGCCCAGCACCAATACAGTTAGAACACACCCAGGGAACACAGTTAACCCTTAGAGCGCCCCATCCAGGTTAAACCCTTCACTGCCAATGGCATTTACACAGTAATCAGTGCATTTACATAGCACTGATCGCTGTATAACTGCCAATGGTCCCAAAAAAAGTGTCAAAACGGTCCAGCATGTACGCTGCAATATCGCAGTACCGCCGCCATTACTAGTAAAAAATAAAAAATAAATAAAAACCCCAGAAATTAATTCTCAGCATCCGTAAACACGGCAACATTTGCGCAAACCAATCAATAAACACCCATTGCAATTTTTTTAATCAAAAATATGAGGAAGAACATAAATTGACCAAAACTGATGAAAGAAAATGTTTTTTTATATTTCTTTTTTTTGGATTTGTATTTTAGCAAAAAGTAAGAAAAATAGTTTTTTTTTTTTGCAAAATTGTCACTTTTTTTTATTTATAGCGGTGATCAGAAATGACGCAGAGGGGATCAAATACCACCAAAAGAAAGCTCTATTTGTGGGAAAAAAAGGATGCAAATTTTGTTTGGGTACAACGTCACACGCCCGCGCAATTGTCAGTTAAAAACGACACAGTGCTGAATCGCAAAAAGTGCTCTGGTCCTAAAGGGGGAAATCCTTCTGGGGCTTAAATATCATCAACAACATCTTTTTTTTTTTTTTGAAGAGTTGACCCTACCACATATATAAAGGCTGCAACAAGTGAGGGAGTAAAAGGGGAGCTCCACCGTGGTTCACCTCCAGAGGTGACCTGCAGCTATCCTGTCACAAAGTCCCCTTTATATAGCCCCTCAAGGTGTTCTAGAAGGTTTGATACAGGTTTCAAAGCACTCCTTTACTAACAGTCACAAGACCCTGCGTACACCTTAACCTTGTGGGGGGACCTGAAAGTGTCTCTGCTGCCACAATTCCATATGATAAGGGGCCCTGAAACCGTCTTTCCTCATTTTCTTTATATTCTGTGTATGCCCTATTGTTGAAACCTTGCCTTATCTATCTCCCTTTGATAGAATGCGTACAATGTAGATCCACATCTTTGTTAGCATTGATGTTGGTATTTTATGCTCAATGCTACTAAAAACTATATAATATGACAGAATGCATAAAATGTAAAATAATGTCATTCCCTCTTTATAAAATCTAAAATAGCTAAACACACAGATGAAATACATAAGGGAGATGTTTTGCCTATCGGAGAATGTATATTTTTCTCCATCCAGTCCTATGATCTATATAGCTCTGTCACACAACACAGCCCTGGCTGGCCTGGCTGAAGATCTGAATTTTCTAATTTGTTGCCAAGTCACATTTACTGGTCTTGTCCCTCCCTCTAGGCCAGGGGTAGGCAACCTCGGCACTCCAGCTGTGGTGAAACTACAAATGCCATCATGCCTCTGCCTCTAGGAGTCATGCCTGTGATTGTCAGGGTCTTGCAATGT
The DNA here is from genome assembly GCA_018402905.1 of Glandirana rugosa. Lineage (NCBI taxonomy): Eukaryota > Metazoa > Chordata > Amphibia > Anura > Ranidae > Glandirana > Glandirana rugosa. The sequence continues at coordinate 1,484,719 of BLSH010440097.1, forward strand.
CTCATGGGAATTGTAGTTTCACCACAGCTGGAGGGCCAAGGCTGCCTACCCCTGCTCTAGGCTGTTAGTTGATAGTGATTAGAGAAGCAGCAGACTGATGAGCTAATCTCTCCATCTTTACTTTGTCCACCTATCAACACTGCAGCACAACTGAATGGATTCATGTGCTGTTTCTCCCTTTCCCAGTCTGAGCTCTGCTGTATATAGATTGCAAGAGGATGCTACCAAGTGAAAGCCAGGCACTGCTTGTATTAATTTTAAAAAATGCATTTATTAATGAATACAGAACTACACTAAATTATTTTTTATATCTGCACGGAGATCAGCTGAAAAATAAAAATGCTTCCAGAAAAAAGCTGATAATTGTTATGATGTCAATCAGGACTAAAAAGTAAAAGATGAATTCATAAACAGAACTGTAAGCACTTGCCCTCATTAGATAAGTCAAGCGCAAACAGTTTTTAATGTCTTGTATCTTTATATTTTGGCTCCTCTGAATTACATCAATATGATCTGTGCCTTGTGGTTTTAAGATTTTCAAACAGTGATGTCAGGTTTGGGATATTTTTCTGACTTAAGCTGGGAAAAGGCTAGGAAAAGAATATGTAATTGTTTTTACATGGCCAGTTTCTGTTAATGTAAATCTAAACTGTCTGAAAACCATGTATCAGAATGCAACTAGCCCAGCAGATATCCTACTCATAATATTTGTTTGCAAAGTAATTATCCAACCATCATTATTTAAACAGAAGAATAGATTACTTGCAGATTTTAATTTCCTAAGGGTACACATTCATTAATTTTTCATGGCATTCCCATTTGGTTCATCAGTTACTTAAAGGGTGATTGAACCTTTCTCACAAAGATGATTATACAGGAAAGAAAGTTTCTGCATACACGCTACATTTGACTGAATATCTAATAAGCCACATTCATTTGCATCGAAACTCTAAATATTTCCGCCTCTAAAGGTTTAATTGCATTTGTTTTATTAAGACATTTGAAGGTTCTGTTTGTACATACTTAACTTTTTCTCCTAAAGGGAAGTATATCTTAAAGTGGTTGTAAACCCTTAAGCCGCGTACACACTGGTCGAATGCCAGCTGACATTCGTGTGTATGCCAGCCAGTCTGACTTTTGTTGGACGAGCATTCTAAAAAACTGGCAGCCAACCACTCCCGATCAGGGCTCTGATTGGAGTGTTATGGCGGGTGCTGTCCTCCTGTCAGGAAACAACAGCTCAGCGGAGGAGATCGCTGTACTAATGTCGGATTGCTAGTACAGAGGCTCCGACCGAAGCTGACAGGTTTTTTTTCGTTCGAGGAAAAAAACAAATAGTGTGTACCAGGACTCTACTCATACCCAGTGAAGTGACTGAACTTAGGTGATACAAAGAAATGAAACAAATCCTCCTACATAAGTTGTACCTGTTTATCTACAGCGGTCTGTCCCCTACATCCGTTTAAGAGTAGAATTTACACAGGATCTCTTAGCTCTGAAAAGCAGTGGGCGGAGAGCTGAAGTTACATCAGTGAGGAGAGCTCTGACAGCTGATTGGAGGGACGCGACCCCCCCCCCCCCATTCACACAGCACATAGGAATAGAGCTGAGGCTGTCAATCACAAACTGTGCTCTCCCCCTTTCACCATTTTTGTCTTGTTGTCAGAAAAACTTATCAAAAGTGGGAAATGGCTATATTATGCTCTGCTTTATTCCAGCAAATATTATAGAAGAATTCCAGGCATGGATATTTTATACATATACGATACCTGGTGATCTCTACTAGCTTCTGGGTCCCACCCTGAGCACCTGCCCTATGCATTTTGAACACAGGAGATTGCCTGCTTGGCACTAGTGCTATTTAGAGATTGATTTGCATTACTTCAATTGATGCAAAGGGTTCCCTGATTGGACGAGGCGGAGAGGCGGGGGCAATCTCCACCTCGTCTAATCAGTGAATGCTTTGCAATCATTAAGAAAATACAAAGGGGTTAATTTGCTAAAAAATGGAAATTGCAAAATCTGGTGCAGCTGTGCATGGTAGCAAATCAGTTTCTAACTTCAGCTTATTCAATGAAGCTTTGACAAAAAATAACTGGAAGCTGATTGGCTACCATGCGCAGCTGCACCAGATGTTGCACTCTCTAGTTTTAGTAATTCAACCCCAAAGTGATTTTTGAATGGCTACCATGCCAAGCAAGCAACCCCTGTGTCCAGTAAGCAACAGGGCAGCAGCTCAGCACAGGACTTGGAAGCTAGTGGAGATCACTGTAGTGGCAATGCCTACTATAGTAATTTCCCGCTCCCAGAGGGATCAGCCAGGCATGGTATATGCAAAGTTACATTGATCCAAGCTATTTATTGCGGTGTATAGTGTATGAACCGCTACCCCAGCAGCACGGGCATTACAGACACTATCACTATGTGCTGCAGGGTCTGAAGGAGTGGCCAGGATATTTGGAGTTAGTTCACTTCCTTATGAAATGGTGAACTCATCCCGGGACAACGAATGACCTGTGTCCCCAACGAACGAACCGTACCATCGGTAAGTTTTTAGTGAAACCCCAACTTAATGATTT
>BLSH010440097.1:1497638-1508120 GCA_018402905.1 Glandirana rugosa
AAAACCCCAGAAATGAATTCTCATCATCCGTAAACGCGGTCACTTTTGCGCAAACCAATCAATAAACGCTGATTGCAATTTTTTTTATCGCAAATATGAGGAATTATATAAATCGGCCAAAAACGGTGAAAAAAAATGTTTTTTTATATTTTTTTTTTGGATTTGAATTTTAGCAAAAAGTAATAAATTTGGGTTTTTTTGCAAAATGGTCGCTCTTCTTTTGTTTATAGCGGCGATAAGAAATGACGCAGAGGCGATCAAATACCACCAAAAGAAAGCTCTATTTGTGGGAAAAAAAGGACGCAAATTTTGTTTGGGTACAACGTCGCACGACCGCGCAATTGTCAGTCAAAGCGACGCAGCGCCGAATCGCAAAAAGTGCTCTGGTCCTAAAGCTGCAAAACCTTCCGGTTGGTAAGTGGTTAAGGTGAGTATAATTTTTTTTTCCTTCAAAGGTAAGTCTATATAGGCAAAGGACTTGAATGATGTAAAAAAAAAATCTGGGTGGAACTCCACTTTAAAGAGATCAGTGTGAGTGTGACTGAAACTCACAATGTTGTCCAGCACAGGTAAAAATACCCCTTCCTGCAGTTTTTTCCCAGTGGTGAACACGCAGCAGTACTTAGATGGTGCTCAAAGGGGTCTGAACCAGGTGGGATCCCATGATGTAGAAGGAACAACTTGAAGACCAGCAAACAAAACAAAAAAGCCTCAGAAATAATGATTCTCCAATGAAACAAAAACTCCATGGATGTGGGCAGAAGACTTCTTACCAGCTGTTTCACAGAGCAGGCTGCATGAGTGCAGTAGGGACCACCTAGTCCATAGAGACAGCTTAGAAACCAGACCAGCACCAGTGGAGAAGGGGGGGTTAACTAGGCAGAGAAGAGGCAGCAGAATGGGAGATGTCTCTGAGGAGGAAGGTCCCTCAAAACATTCGATGCTCCTGCAAAAGAGGACATTGGTTTAACTCCCTGTCTGATGGAGGGGCCTGAAAGTAAAAGTACTGTGGACTTTTCCAGAGAGAAACTATGTTAGTTACCTTCACCTACACATGACGGTTTCCAACTTTCCAAAACCTGACAATGCCAGTTATGGCTAAATCTTGCAAGCCCTTCAGGTAGTTGTTCACTAGGATCCACAATGCACACTCTTCACAGGAGGTTGTCTGAATGTCCCACAATGGGGATGCCAGGAAAAATATTACGCCAGCACAGGAGTCAATGCTCTTAGAAGCATCAGATGTGCATGGAAGACACCGTGAATCAAGATTCCTAGCAGGGTGAAGGACAGACAAGGCTGGTCCCAATTAGCTAGTAGGGTCCCTCTGGAGAGGGCCAACACTGATGGACACCAGTTACCACTTGGACTTGATAGGACAGCTCCAGAGGTCAAGTCCTGGGGTGAGAGAAACCCAAGGAGAGTGAAGAAGGTCCATTAATCTGTTTTGTAGCACAGGGAAGAACAGTGGGAGCAATTACGTGAGTTCCAGACGCAAGGAGTGCTAAAAGGGCACTCCAGGACCCTTCAAGGTTGCTTCCAGTTCATATAGAGTAATACCTCAAATAGCGGGTGTAGTGAAAAGGTCTACGCAGCTGTATAGGCTCCAAAAGACTCAGGGCTGGAGATATCAAGCTGATCCTCCAGAGGTAGGCAATTTTTACTGCATCAATAGGAGCTGAAACTGTCTCCTGTACTTCTGTACTTCTCAAAAACACCCACCTCAGAAACAGACAGTGGGAACTCTAAGTCTGAAATTGTCACTGCGACTGATGCCCTGGTCTGCTCTAAGGTTGTAGGGAGATCAGTAATTAACTCTGCAAGAGAAGAAGTGGGAGCTTGCTTACAGCTTCTATGGTCAGTATCTGTGAGGAACTGAGTGAATTGGACACAAAGTCTTGTGTAACTACAGCAAAGGCCCCTGACGACAAAGTATGGGACTTGGCCTCATCAGACAGGGCTATATGGGACTCTGAAGAGGTAGATCATAAAACCATAGGTGTACTAGATTAAAGGTTACAGACATTGAGCATCAGAACTCCAGAACTATTAGGAAAGTGTGAGCTGGAGTCACCTACAGCAACAGGACCAATCCCACTATGTCTATATACACACATGCTGCATGGTGGGGGGAGTAACTAGACTCAAGGTGCAAGGCCTTGTGTACTGAAAATCCCAGGCAGTGACTAATTCACTGTAGGCAGGCAGTAGGAATGGATCAGAGTTCCACATGGCTTTTTTGTAATGCAGGATTAGAAGCAGAGCAAAGCTTTCTCTATGCTGAATGGCAGGAAAGAGAGCGCAGAGCGTGTTGTCAATTCACTCAGCACTCAGCATCAATCCTTTCCACAGTAAACTGGGTGTACGTAGGAATAGTGAAAAGTGCCCAGTGGTACAAATACAAGGTAGTTGCCCATAGGTCAGCCTGACTGGCCCACACAACAAAGTGAGTCTGTCAGATACAGGGCAACTGCTGAGGCAATGCTATGGCTCCAGACCTGAAAAGGGCTCCATGGCTACTTTTTACCAGTACTTGATGTCTAAAAAGCGCCATCAGCGAAAACCCAGTGCTTGAAGGTCAGATTCCAGGTTAGCCATGCAACGCCCACTCCACCGAAGTCAGGCTACAGCACCCCAGTCAGGGCAAGTGCTGAGGCGCCATGGCTCTAGACCTAAAAAGGGCTCCATGGCTACTTTTTACCAGTACTTGATGTCTGAAAACCGCCATGAGCGAAACCCAGTGCTTGAAGGTCACATTCCAGGTTAGCCATCCAACTCCGGCTATAGCACCCCAGTCAGGCTGAGGAAAGGCCAATTCAGCTTCCATGTAGAGAACAACTCAAGCATCTTGATTAAAAGTCAATAGAAGAAAAACTGCAAACAAGGCTAGCAAGAAATTGTTAGATTTGTCTCAGCAGAGCAGAGGCATGCTGGATACAGAAGGGGTTATCCTGGGCTGGCCCATCATTTTTTTTTTGTTTGCCAGTGTCTAATCATCCTGTAGGCAGCAGTATAACCCAATATAAACAGACAATGTTAAAGATACTGAACATATAGCAGCCAGCATTAATTTTGATTGATCTTCAAAACATAATGATATAAAGTCCAAAATGCAGCGCTTATGGTACACAGTCCATGTTAATAAGAAGAAGAAGAAGATCCCAACACCGATTTCAGTGTGAATCGTAGGCACACAACACACCACAGTGTTCAAAGAGGCTTCTTACCAGATCCACATAAAATATATGCATATAGGATAAAACCAGTTCCATGTATCCCCTCAGGCTGAGGCCACCATCGATGTTCACAAACTCCTTCCTTCCCACAGAGTACCACCAAAGTCATAGGGTATGAGAAAGAAACTTGCAATAGTGAAGCCCGCCGTGTTAAAAATTGAACATTTATTAATAATGTACTCACATTGCAGAAGGTAAAATACAGGCACTTTTCAATACAACAGAGCCGCGGTGATCAGAGGCGTGCTGGGCATAACAGAGCATCACCTGATGCATTTCATCCAATCGGATGTCTTCAGAGGCGTGCCTATCACCCCACAGCACACCAATAAATAAGCCCAGTGCGGGAAGTGATGTGTGGAACGCACTGGCATAAAAACCTTGCGGTCCATTAGCCGGAAATAGGAAGAACGCACCACAAACGTCACTTCCCGCCTCCTAAAAATCATACACAGCACGGGAAGTGACGTGTGACGCACAATAACAATGGACATTGCGGTCCAAAAGCCTGATAGGCGTGCTGACCACGTCACCCCTCATCTGCCATAAAAACATACAATAGTAAACAATAATACCTATACACGAATTTACTCACGCGGGGGAATAAAATTATAATCATGAATGGACAACAAAAGATTATAATTATGACAACCTCATTGTAAAAATCTGATATAGAAAAACAACATCTAGTGGTAAAAAAAGGACATAACCTTCCATTAGAAAAAAGAAAAATGTATACACATATATATAAAATAAAAATCAAAACATAAATAAATAGAATAAAATTAATACTTGATGTCAGGAAGCACCTCAACCGTTATTGATGAAACAATTGATGTCCCAAATCCACATTTAACCCTAATGGCACATAACTTTTAAGCTCAAAAATCCAAAGGGTTTCAAGCCAGGAAATTTCCCTCCGCACAAAAGAACCCCACCAATGGGGTGTAAAGCAATCAATGGCGAGAAAGGTGGTACCCGTTGGATCTTTGTGATGGTGCTCCAAATAATGCCTAGAAACAGAATGCTTAGGGAAGCCCTTCCTTATATTGGCCACATGCTCACCTACCCTTACGCTCATGGCCCTGGTGGTGCGACCAACTTATTGAAAACCACAAGGGCAGGTGAGCATGTACACCATATTCTTAGAAGAACACGTGATGAAGGTGTTAATATCATACTGCCTGCGTGTGACTGCAGAACTGAAACTACACACCTTTCTATCACGTAGTTTATTAAGGTCACAGATTTTACACTTCCCACATCTATAGTAACCCTTAAGTTTTTGGAAAAAGGGTACCCTATGGGGTGCATCTAAATCTTTAGGTGCTACCTGAAGCCTAAGAGGAGGAACACCCCTGAAAATCACTGAAGGATGCCCAGGGAGCACTGGCCCAAGGACCTTATCATTTTTTAAAATTGCCCAATGCTTTGTAATAATTCTTTTCACACTGAAATGCTGTTTGGAAAAAGTAGTTAAAAAAGAAAACCTAAAATCTTTGTGATTTGTGCCTCCTGACCTGACCTTATTCTCTAGCATAGGGGCTCTATCCATGGAGCCAACCTCAGTAATAACCTGATCCAACTCAGTATCAGAGTATCCCTTAACGAGAAATCTATCCCTAAGGACCTGAGCCTGTCTAAAGAAGTCTTCCCTGCAGGAACAATTCCGCCGTAGCCGGATAAATTGTCCCTTAGGGACCGACTTCAGCCAATTGGGATGATGGCAACTCCCACGCTCTATATATCCATTCCTATCTGTTGACTTGAAAAAAGTGGAGGTAAATAAACCCCCTCCCCCCCTTAATTTCAATATTTATGTCAAGAACATGGATATTGGAGCGACTTAGAAAGAGGGATAAGCTTAAGAGAATCGATGATGAGATAGCTGACCTTAAAGCTAAAGGAAGTGGAGGAGTATAATACTAAATCTGAAAATTTTAAGAAATTGATAGAGAAAGAGGAGTCTGATCAAAAGTCTAAAAAGAAAAAGAAATATGCTAGAGACTTTGAGGACTTTAAAAACAATAAAGTCTTTAAGTGGCAAATAAAGAGGGCAGGGGTTGATACAGAGGCTCAGGGCTCTTCTCTGCCATCAGTTGTCAGTGAGTCAGAGAAAGCTCCTTTTCGACCCGTTAAAACCACTAATGTTTCCACCCCAAGGAGGAATAGGATTGGGGTGGTTAATGGTGCATCTGCTCCTCCCAATTCAAGACCTGGCCCATCAAAAAAATTGCCATTTTGGTAAGACTCAGGCTAAACAACAGCCCCCCTCTCAGTGGTCCAGAGTTCCGGTCCACAATAATTATGAGCCACTAGCTAGGGATGATGAGGAGGATTATGGTTCCGATTATGATAATCAATATATTACCCATCACCCTTCAGTGTATTCCCCTAGACCTGGTGGGAATGACCGGGGTCCATCTTCCTATTGGGAGAGCCCTGGACATTACCATGGTGGAAGACCTTCGTACCATCATGATGGACCTCCACAGCCCCGTTTTTTTCCCAAGGGCCCCCAAAAAAACAAAAGGGGTGGGGAACCGAGAGAGGGACCAGAGGGGGGAGGAGGTTCAGAAAGGAAAAGGGTTTAAAAGATGACAGAATTTTTAATCTGAGCGGCAAAACTCTTACTGAGCTGGAGAAATATGTCCTTAGCCATGGCCTTAAATTTGCACCCGATAAACCCTTGAATAAGTTCTTGGCCTTTATCAACGTGCAAAAATATATTAGAAAAATAAATATACAGAGATATTTGCTTTCCAAACCTCCAAGGATTATTCATCCACCCGTGGGGGGGTATTAAGCATAGTGGGTTAGCCAATGCATCATTGTTCAATCCTCCTGGAAATGTCCCCCCCTCTCTTGCGGTATTTAGGGATCTGGTTGTAAAACACCTAGATAAACTCAAGGTACAGAAAAACAACAATGGGCGTAAATTCAATGAAGGGCTCTCATCCCTAAAAAACAGGGAAGACATTGTAGTGCACCCTGCTGACAAGGGCGGGGGGATAGTGATCATGAGCAAAGAAGCCTATGTGGAGGAGATGAACATATTATTATCAGATTCTGAAACCTATGTTCCCTTAGCGAATAACCCTACCTCTAAATATAAGAGAGATCTTGATAGATTGGTGAAATCAGGTTTTAATAGGGGGGTTATAGATAAAAAGGAAAGAGCTTTTTTGGTGCCTATTGCACCAAAGGTGCCCACCATATATTTTCTTCCCAAAATCCACAAAGACTTGATCAACCCCTACAGGGAGGCTGTCAGGACCTGTGTACTTGCTCAGGTCACCTACAGGTGGCACTGTTGTATGGAGTATCAAAGAGTGTAGTTCTGGTGGCCACCAGTGGGTGTCTCCTAGCAGATAGAGTACACAGGTCATTAAGCTACACCTGATGTTGCTGCTGGGACTATATAAGCCCGCCTTACACGCAGTCCCAGTGCTTCAGCGTTTTCTCTGCAAGCCGAGCCCGACTTGTACTGATTAGGGTTGCCACATCATCCCTTTAATCCAGGACACATATGAATTACACAGGTTCTGAGGCTAATTTAATGCAAGTAAGGCACCAAGTGAGCTTAATTACCACCTTAATCAGTCACAGAACCTGAGTAATTAATATGTGTCCTGGATTAAAGGGCTGATGTGGCAACCCTAGTACTGATCCATGCTCCGGACCTGACCTGACCTGATCTGTGTTCTCACCTGGAGTTCTGTCCCCCTGGAACCTGCTTTCCGCTCCCTCCTTCACCATTCAGCCCTCTGTATTTTCCTCCCTGTTCTCATTTGATATCTGCCTGTTTTGCCTTTGTGTGTTTTGCATGTGTATTTAGTTAGTTAGTTAGTTAGTTAGGTGTTTGGTTTTGGGTTGTCGTGTTTTTACCTTCTTTCACTTGCTTGTTTTTGTTACTGGTGTTGGGTGTTTTGCAAGTGTGTCATTTTTATAATAAATATATATTTTCACTTATCTGTATAGTCCTGATTCTTTTAGGTGCAGCCCATTGATCTGCTTCCCCTTGCTGAAGGCTTGCAAATCCGGACATAACGCTGAAGCCATACAATCAGATCAGCTGCACCTGGGAACCAGGGCTAAGCACTTGCTAATTACTGCAAGATGGACTTTGAGAAGATTCTGTATCTTTCACTTCTGGTAACAGAGGACAGGGATTACTGCCGCCAAATTTTGAAAGGGCAGACCAGGGAGCAATTGTTGAAATGCATCCGTATGGCACACACTTTTGTTTACCAAGGCAGATTTTTGTTTGAAGACATTCAGCCACTCATTCAAATGTGTGCAGAGTTGGCTCTGTCTGGTGTCCCTAGTGGTAGAGATGATTATACCCCTCCTTTCAGTGCAAATCAGGTTGAGTCCTTGGTTTCATTGTGGGAAAATGACTCAGCCTTTTTTTTTGGAACATTACTCAGCTTGCTCTCCACAGATCGCTTGAGAACAATAATCGTAACATGTGCCCCAATGGGATAATAAATAGCAAGTAAGATGCAGCAACGTGGTTGTAAAAAGATAAAATAAGTGTTTATTAAAGTACTTACAAACAGTAATGTTCCATATGGCTCCCAAAATGTAGCTGCAGTAGCCCTACTGGTTGTCCAAAAAAGCCTGGGTGCCCCAGATGGAGGGTGGAAACAGTGGTGTGGTGGGAGGCTTGCAGGGTGGTGGATAAGCAAGGGGGGGGGGGGAAGAGAAGCGAAGGCTCCTAAGTGAGTAACTTCCTGGCACGAGCCGTGCAGTCAGAGCTCGCACTGAGGGGGAGGGGTGGGTGGAGCTGCAGCTGGATCCAACTCTCCTGGCAAGAGCCGCCCCATCAGACACACTGGGAAGATGAGGTGGGGGAAGCCGCAGTGTAGTCCCAGGTGACGTCAAACCTTGGACCTGCGGAGCAAGGCTGTGGTTGGAATGGTGGGTCTGCAGGGAGCCAGGGAACAGTGGAGGTCCCGTCACGCTGACGACATGTTTCGCAATCTTTTGCTTTGTCAAGTCACGTGACGGGGCGGGACCAGGGTAGGAAATATAAAGGCCAGTGACAGGAAATGGGCCTAACCAGAGGAGGGAAAGAGTTCTATCCTCAATCTGGGGACATCCATCACAAACTGGCTTATGATATGCTAAAAACAATATAAGTTAACATTTCGTATTATTGTTCATGTGGAGCCACAATTGTATACAAATAAAAAATAGAACAGAAAAATAAATAAATAAATAAATTAGGAAGTGACTGAACAAGGATCACCATGGTAGGATCAAAGAAGAAAATTGATATAGGAAGTGCCAGAACCAGGATCGTCATGGTAGGATCAAAAAAAAAAAAATAAATAAAAAATTAAATTTATTATCTATAGAGCAGGACAATCTAAATTAAGCGGTTTGTTTCCATTTCTTCATTCAAACCGTTTGGGGCCAAAGTATTAAGGCGATAAATCCAATAAACCTATTTTTTGCAAAGAACTGCAAATTTCTCATTCTCTGAAAGGGATTTGTCAGCGATATATTCGATAGCCAATACTTCAAGACACTTGTAGTCCTTATTATGATGTTGCAAAAAGTGACGTGGGACGCTGTGTTGATCGTTCCCAGCTATGATTAGACTTCTGTGGTCGCCTATTCTTGCACGTAGTGCCCGGATGGTGCGGCCTAGGTATAAGAGTTTACACGGGCAGCGGAGTATATATATGACATAGCTGCATGAACAGGTTATGAATTGTTTGATAGAAAAGGTGTAGTTTTCTCTGTCAAAAGTGGAGGTGCCATGTGAGATGAATTGACATGTTAGGCATCCTCTCTTCCGGCATTGGAATATGCCCGTGCGGTGGTCAAAATATGATCGAATGTCTGTACTATCTGCTTTAAGCCGGGGTTTGGTTTTGCTTGGAGCAATGATGTTTTTCAGGGTTTTTGCTCTTCTAAAGGTAACTGATGGGACCTCGGGTAGGAGTCCTTCCAACTGTGGATCTAGTTTCAAGAGACCCCAATGTTTCTGGATGGCTTTAGTAATCTTTTTAAATTGTGTGTTAAAGCCAGTTACAAATCTAATTTGATTTTCTTCATTTCTGTGTTCTTTCTTAGGAGGGGCAGCTGGGATGGTTGAGTGTTTATGAAAGGCCTCTTCTAGGAGGGTTTTGGGAAATCCTTTTTCAATAAATTTTTTTGTTAAGATGTGACCATGAATCTTGTAATCCTCGTCCTTAGAGCAATTTCTCCGTATTCTTTGGAATTGACCACTTGGGATATTATTGCGCCAGGAGGGGTGGTGACAACTTGAATAATGTAAATAGGAATTCCCACTGGTGGGTTTTGAATGGTTCTGAGAAATTATTTTTCTTCCCTCATGGGGCAATTCCAGGTCTAGGAAAATAAGTTTTGTGGGATCTATTACATGTGTGAATTGCAGGCCGAGCTGGTTATTGTTGCAGTAGGACACAAATGATGAAAAATCTTCTGTTGTACCGTTCCAGATTACTATAATATCATCAATATATCGGCCATAGTAGATGATGTGCTGGGCGCATGGGTTCTTATGCCAGATGGTTAATTCCTCCCAGTATCCCATGGTAATATTCGCATAACATGGTGCGAAATTCGCTCCCATCGCCGTGCCTTGAATTTGGAGAAAGTATTGATCATCATATAAAAAGTAATTGTGCTTTAGACAAAATTCTGTTCCTTCCATGATGAATCTTGCCTGTTTAGAGTTTATTGTGAGTTCCTTGAAAAGAAAGTATTGAAGGGCTCTAAGGCCTACTTCATGGGGTATAGACGTATAAAGAGAACACACATCAAGTGATGCCCATAGATAGTTTTCTTCCCATGTATAATGTTTTAGGACTTCAATAATATGACCGGAGTCTCTGATGTATGCTGGTAGTTCAGTGGTGATTGGCTGTAAGTTATGAAAGAAAAGTTCCTTGAGTGTTATTTGAGATTTGTCCGTTCTAAGTAGTACCTTCCTTGTCTTAAAACAGATTTCGTGTTAATGAAAAATATACTACTAGTTATGAAAGAGGTTTAAGTTCCGTGCCGCTACCCTCGCTTAAAGCGTGGTACAATACGCTTATAATGGTACCCTATGACCCTCCTTAATTGGTAGACCGTATTCTTGGGTACGCGGGTCGTGTAGTAGATGATACCGGCTATATAACTACTATAATATCATTAGACCTTGCCATGTTGTCTTCTAAAAAGTAGTAAACACAGGATGACGTTGTTATTGGTCGAGCCGGACGTT